>OMLP01028311.1:13645-26327 GCA_900302685.1 Spondyliosoma cantharus
TGTGTTTCCAGTCGCTGAACAGTGTGTGAACCGCAGCTCTTTTCATGCTGAGGTAGAAGCGGCAGTTGTTTTTCCTCTTATTCCATTGTTTTGGAGTGTGGGCAGTGTGACTACATCTGATGTCATTAACACCAGTTCATTAAATATGTCACAATTATTTTCCTGGTTGCTGGAGCTGTAAACAAGGGATTGTCACAATACGTTCCTGCCATTTTCTAAGGCACACAGCTGAGTTTTAAATGGATGCTGGATGTGTTACCGTCATGGATGCACCGTGACAGAAAGCAGAATCGGAACTGTGCTTCTTGTTCCAAAAATGTCTCTTTCTTTAATCTTGCTGTGTATGTACATTTGAAGCAATTCATGTCTTTTTAAGGCAGAAGCAGCGCTCACAAACTTTGGAAAAGCCATTTTTCTCCGTTGTTTACCTTCAAGGACGGCATTGATTTATATCCATTTAGATGTAGACTAAAACTTGTAGAGACTCTATACGTGCTTGTAGATTGGTTTCCTCTTTCGTTCCTGCATTTATTATTGTCTGGCTTGAAAGGAAGAAAGGTACTTGGGGGCTCTCTCAGCCTTTGAGTCAGAGAGAGTTGAGGGCTGACACGCATCTGTGGAGTGACATGCAACAAAATGGGTGTTCAGTTCCTGGTAGATGCTGTGGTAGACTATAGGGTATACCGACCTATTGTATCTCCATTACTACACAAAAACACTGACATAAAAGTTTTAGAGTCAATGAGGGAGGAGAGAATTTTTCAACCTACAAGTCCGAGTGATATCAGATATATCAGCATCGGCTTATTTGTTAATAATTTTTTATTTTTTTTACAGACCATAATGCAGAAAAGACGTGCTTGGGGTAGTTTACAATGAGCACTGATGCCATTAAGACAATAAAGTTCACCATAAAACTACAAAATATCCTCCCTTTCATGTATCTTTGTGTTTGAGGGATCACTGCAAAAAATGTGCGTATATTGGCTGATTTATGGATATCGGAATTTTTTCCTCCCAAATATTGACATCGGCATCAGCCTCTGATCCTTTATAGCCCAAAAGATGTAGACTCAGCTGAGAGCCAGAGAGCGACGCTCCAAAATGTGTTTAATTTTAATATCCGATAGCCCAAATCTGTTTTTTTGGCATGTCCAAATTGTATCCAGATTGATTTTAAAAAGTCCAGACTGCAAAAAACAACAACAACAACAACAAAAAAAACCCCACATGAAATGCAAATCCAAGCCACGTTTGGATGGTGGTTCCAATTGCAATTCCAATTGGATTTCTACAGATGCACCTCAGTCTGGACCCCATTGCCACTAAAACAGGATTTAAAGTGTCTCCCAAAATGCGACACACGATGACAGTGTCAAATCCAGAGTCTGGGGAATCTGCTCAGCCATTCTTATGCACCTCCATCACTGACTTTGTGGGATGCCACAGAGAATGTCTGTGCCAAGACTTTGCCTGCAGTCTGAATAAAGCATCAGAGCCCTGAAGGATAAGCTCCATTATTTCACAAGGAGAAGGCAAAAAAATAACCCGACAAGTATATTTTGTCGAGCAATAATGATTTTCCTTCTTTCCTGTCTTTTGAAACATTTCGTGACCCTGCAGATTTAGACCACATGTTGGGAACAGCTGTTTTAACATATCTGAACGTCAGAGTTTTTCACTGAACAATGATGGTCAGCAGTGATCGAAATGACAGTAAATAGGTAGTAATGACATTTTGCTAGAACGCTGGTATGGCCCCTAACCTCTCTTCTTGTATGTAGTGTCCCCTGTAGGTAAAGCGAAGTGTCTGGTCAAGACTTAAAAGGTCATTTTTGAATTGAAATGCATCGTTCAGTGCCCCCTTAGGTCATTCTTGGCTGGCTTTATAGGTTAAAAAGGCTGTTACGGCTTTGTGCCTGACCATAAAAGACCTTTGTTTAACTAACTCACAAATCTCTGTGCTGCCGCTAAGTTGTGCTGAATAAATCATCCCATGCTCCCATGGAGATGTTTGTCCGAGAGCTGGCTCGGGATTGGACGAGGGACGCTGTGGCACACAGGCAGGCAGACAGCCGGGGCCTTGAGTCGTGGTCCGTGCAGATTCCCGCTGAGGGCAGATAAGCCATGAAAAGAAATATTCCAGTGATTGCACATCGCTGTGTAAACCATCACCTCGCTCCAAGAGCCGGAACAGACACCTAGGAACACGGACAAGGGGACGTGGCCTCTGCACAAAAGGCATTGATTTGAAGTAGTGTTCGGTCAGGATAGTGTCTCTTTAAGTCACTGTCAACACATATTTGAGAAGGCAGCAGTGATGAGTTTCACCTTTTGCCCCTCACCAGTCCTCTGAGATGCTGGACAACACTGCTCTTTGTGATTTAAACGTCTGTCTGACGGACTGCATAGACTGCTTTATGTCCCTGAGATTTTGTGACAAAGAAGGTGGCTTTGATGGACCTAATGGACAAGAGAAACCTTGTTTTTGGAGACAAATCGATTTCAGCTTTTCAACAGCAGAAGAGTGTTTTAGATGGACACTTCTTTTTTGTCAGGTTAAAAAAAGATAATGATAGTAACCAAGCACACAATATCGTTTTCATAAAGCCTGCTCGTTTCCACACTGCCCTTTGAAGGAGAATGCACTTGTTTTCCTCTTCAGCCCTCGTGTTGTCTCTTGAACCGCAGAAGATGAACTTGCTCGATGAAAAAAATAATCTACGGTTCGGAGTCCCTCCCTTGCTCCTTTCATCACGGGGCTTTTAATTTAAAACAGGCTCTATTCTAGTGCAGGGAGAAAAAAAATTGCACACGCTCCACTTCAATCTAAAAGATTAATTTAGCGAGGATCACGCCTCCATCAGCTATATGCTTTTGCCGATGGATTTCCTATTGTTTAATTCCATCTCTAAAAGTTACACATTCAAAATGACTTGTAACATGACCCCAATTAGACTACAGCAGGGAAATCTGGCACCGAGCCATATCTGCTTTGAAACAGCCAGCGTGGCGTTCGCTGCGCCGTGGAGAACTTCTGACTCCTAGCCCTACTATCCAAAGTGACAGGGCTTTTGTAAGTACGTCCAGACCCAAGAACTGAGGAGGGGGTGTGGGAGGGATTACGTTTCCAGGCATTTGATAAGCGGGATGCCATTTTCCTTCTGACTCACGAATGTCTCTCTTGTCCTCCAGAGAGTCTTTCATCTCTGCAGCCAGGACCTGCAGTCTGTGGCGAGCTGATAGAATACAGGTGCCGGAGATGAGCCACATCATTTCTCTTTATCTCGCTCGCCTTCTTACCAAACCGAGCTACGCTCCTATATCCCTCAAACTCCCTCCAACATGACATACATGCTGAGCCAATTCCATCAAGCAAGCCACCCAAGATATAGTACATGCCGCAGCACAATGCTTTTCATCCTGTTTTGTAGTCATTTCCTCAGTGATGGTGGTTAGTAAGAAAAGGGGGTTTTGATAGATGGGAAATGGGCTGTCAGCAGAAATATTATTGCCTCTTGTCAGTGCTTCCATGTGAATTTTATTAGTTCTAGCGCATTGATCTCCACTGAGCGCTACTCAATTTGCGGTGGTTTGAGCTTTAGTCTGATGCCCTGTCTTTGGGTCATGGCATGTGCTCTCATGGAGTTTCATTACAACGCAGATAGTCTCATTGCATTCCCATCCGGTGCCCGCCGAGAGACAGACGCGATTCATCTCGACCTCCTTGCATTTAGCTGTCAGAGAACGGCGCTGCATTTTTTAACAGCGCTGCACGCGGTCTCTGTTTGCACTCTGCTGGGTGAGATTATGCAGTAGATCTACATTTCCTTTTACAAAATAGAGGTGAGCTAATTGTGCCCCGGATTCCGACCTTCAAAAGGAGCCGGCCGCGATATTATCAGACTTCAGATTGGATCTGCGAGGGCTGGCGGCTGAGGGTTAAATCATGGAGTGATTATAAGGAAGAAAGAAGAAACTGGGCACTTTTGATGGTGTTAGCCAAAAAAAGAGAGTCCTTGGCAAGGGATTAACGGATAAGAAAGAGACTGTACTGTGTTGGACGAGGAACTGGAGACTTAGTACTGTATCTCCGGAGTTGAGACAAGGGCACATTCAGAAGAAAATATTCATAGACCGAGTTTAAATTGTTTTTTTCTTTCTTGTTTTATAGAAATTGCCTCAAAATTACAGTTTAACCCTCTTGATGGATGCCTCTTGCTCCTTGAAGGAAAGTAGGGAAAAGCAGTGTTTTTGAAGAAACGAATACCACGTCTTCTATTGATGACCTTGTATTCCGTGAATACTATTTGCATGCGTTATCGAAAACCTTTTTTTAATTGACCACCCTCACTCACGATCAATGTGTATTAGCAATTTGCATCTCAGTGCACTTTAACGATCGGTGGCCTTGATTAAGACCATATTGGCTTTTTTTTTTTGTTGCAATGCAGAACGGAACAATTTTCCCACTGGGAGACCTCTGCTTCACCTTTTAGCCGCAAGTGTAACCCAGAATCTGGCAGTTCATTACAGAGGCTTTTTCCCGCCTCCTCTAGGCTGGCAGGATTTACATGCATCTGAATATGAATCAGGTCTTCAGTGCTGAAGTGGTGTTTCTCCAGCTCTGATGATCCACTTGCATGTTGTCATGTCGTTGCTCCCTTCAGTGTCATTTAGGTGGATTATTGGATGGATAATTATTATTACAATTAGTAGAGAAGAGGACAGGGCTTTGGCCACAGTAACCCTGCAAAGGAAACTGAAAAGAAGAGAGTTAGGGCTCTGCGCAGAACTCGCCTGTCGGAGAATAATGTGGACAAGCTCGGTTTGAAGCAATGTTCCATTTCTGTTATCAGTCCATAGTTGTTGCTTTTCAAAGCAGTGATTGGCTTTCAGTCCTGCCATGCTTTCTTCGTCCAAGAAAATAAAATACTCTGGGAAATATAAAGCAATGATTTACATTCTGTATAGACCATATTTCTTCTCCTGCGCTCAATATGTGATCTTTACCAGCTTGTGTCTTTAGACGACCTCCACACAGTCTCATTTGCCACTTTTGTGCGAAGTGTAATCAGTCTGGCGTGGATCTCTGTCAACTCGGTGGAGTCCTCCTCATGGACACCAAGAAGGCAGGCAGAGGAGGAGACAGCGGCAGAACAACGGCATCAGCAGTGTTGGACAAGTTGAATCAATCACTCATTAAATATTACTCATTATGAAAATTAACTACATTACTTCATTCATTATTCAGCAGCAAAACTAATGTGCTACATTACTTAAGTTTCTCAGCTCGGCTCCGTCAACAGATTCCGTTAAACACCTTCCACAACTACACATCCCTTCATTTGTCTAGTTGTATATGGTGTAAATATAGAGACGGAGACATTGTGGTTTAACAAGCTAGCAGCCTACAGTTCTGAGGGTTTTACTCACCATCCAGCAGCGAGCTCAGCCCAGGAAATCGGGCCCTCGCAGTAAAGCTGCGGGATTCAAACTGGGTGATCGTTCACTGCGGGCTTAGCTGTGGCTAATGTTAGCAAGCAAGCTAAGAGGACAACATGGAAATAAGGGGGAAGTTGGGTGGAACCTGAAGCCCCATTTCTTGTTAGCGGGAGGTGCATTTCTTTAACAAACTAGCGAACATGTATCCAGGCTTGTGAAGAAACGGAACCCATGTAGAAGGATTACGTAATCAGGATACAAAGTAGTTGACTGTATTATGGTTAAAAAAAAGAAAGAAAGAAAGAAAGAAAGAAAGAAAGAAAGAAAGAAGTAGATGTAATTAGATTACAGATACATTCAGTATAAAAGAGGATCACTAACAGGAGTACACGTTTTGCGCACACATGATAACACTAACAATCTTATTGATTTTCTCTGTTCTTTATTTGCATTATGATTGGTATTGAGGTAATCCAAATGTAACGGGAAGTAACCAAGTTAAGTAAGGGGTTAGTAACTACTCGTTGTTCATTTGTTGATGTTGTTGAGTAATCACATCATGTTACTGAGTAATGGATAACCGCCCAACACCGGTGATTGGTAATTGGACACATTTGAAGGCATTCTTGAGCCTCTTTTCAAAGCAGTATCTGGTGCTGCTGTGAAGCACACTGAGACTCTCCCACAGACTCCAGCATGTCAGACAGAAATGTTTATTTCAGCAGGATGGCTGTGTGTTTGAACCAGACTTGAAACCAAATGAAGTTCAGCACACTTTTTTATCTATCATGTGCATATTTTACATTATGCGTTTCTTCTTTGGTGGTGATGCATGAGAATCTGTAAGACTCTCCTTGCTTTTTCTCCCATCTGCTCCTCGCTCCGGACTCACAGGTCCAAAGTGACGCGTAGCTCCTCCACGTTATTGATGAATTACGGCCGAGCAGTTTGACCTTGTGCTGCCACTTGACCTCACATGTTCTCCAACACTCATATCCTCAGTTGGCAGCGCTGGAGGAGATGAAAAAACACGGCCCAATCAAAATGATTTACGTTGGGCTTGACTCAACACATAGATCCTTCTAAGCTGCTTCTAAACGCGTCTCCAGAGGGCCACTCTGTATTGTACTGTACAGCCCTTTCTGAAGCCACAGGGCTTTTGCTATTCTATAGCTTTAATTAAAGGACTACACTGTCAAGATGCCTTTGTTCTGCAAACTCTAATATCAAAAAGGTCCCTCGCCAGAGAGCGGCTTGAGCTCTACTTTGTCCTTTGGATTTATTCAGCCTGGGATCTATATTTGATCAGGCCGCCTGCACGCTCTTGTGCTTTTTTTTGTTTTTGTTTGCCCCATTCTCTTGTTCATTTCTATTAATCTCATAAACAATTGTTTATTTATATATGAGCACTTCATTTTGTGCATTGTGTGTATTCGTGTGTTTGCATGTGCACATACAAACACACGCAGCTCTACATCCAGAGGGTGATTATCTTAAATGCAGAAATTAAAGGATTACAAACCAGCCCGGTAATCCAGCTGTCAATCCCACGGCTCATTAGTAAGCAAGGGAGAGGGATGAGAGAGCGAGAGAGAGAGAGACACACACACACACACACACACACACACTACGCTGAGAAAGAGAGAGAGAGAGAGAGAGAGAGAGAGAGAAAGAGCGAGGCAGACCTGCTTCTAGTGGTAAAGATGTGAACTTGTCAACAAAAAGGACAGTTTTCTGTATTCCCATATGAATTTATTCTCAACTCATAATTTCTAAAATGAAGACATTGATTTTACCTTGGCAGCTAACATGAAATGCCTCTCAGTTGAGCAAATATTAACTGTAAAATTACATTTCCCACAGACTGTTTAAATGTGATGAATGTGACATTTACCAAATTGCACATTTTGGGGTTTTAATAAAGTGATCAAAGGCAACACAAGGCTTTGACATTTCTCATAGATTCTGGATCAAATGAGATTATTTGCACTCTTAATTGTGACTCATTGCATCGCAGATGCATGTTGGTATGCTAAGGAGCATGGAATCCATCTTTCACATTGTTATTGTATTTTCTCGTACATGCCAAGTGTGTTTAACTGTTCCCTCTATTCACGGTTTTAACGACCGAATGAATGAGCGTGACTACAGTGACGTATACAGTAACATATAAACCGTGCGTGTGCGCTGCAGATTAGCCTTGGCGCTGAGAGATATACAGCATCTCTGACATTTTTCACCAGGCTCTGAGGCACATAAAAGAAACAGTTTGGGAAACGATGGCACCATAAAAGAAAATGGAAACACAAATCCTGCCTCCATCATGGAAAAAAAGGGGGGAAATTGCATCTCCTATGGTGGCGGCACTTTTTGGATTTGATTGTATCAATTTGCTATCTATTTTGATTCAAAAGCGGGCTGTGTGTGAGGCTTATTTGCTCATGCACGGTGACTTGTGGATGCCCACTGCTGGGTACTATTTCTTATTCAGCTCATCTCATCTCATTTAATTTGAAGCTCACCGCTCTCTGTTTTTTTGTTTTTACACATTTCATAGATTGCACTTTGCTAGTTTCATTGTCTCGGTTTGAGTTGTAATCCATTTTCTGCCATGAAACTTTCCAATTAGGGTTTAGAGAAAGCCTTCACTTTTAATCTTGTTGTCATGTTAACGATGCGGTTTCTCTCTGTATTTCTGCTCAATTCATGTTACCTGTTACCACTCCAGGATTGACTGGCTTTGTGGAAATACTATTGTTACTACAGCAGTCATACTATATACGACTGTATATAGACTGTGTTTGGAAAGCTCATTCTGGCTGGGATTCAGATGGCTGATTTGGAAACCACAATGCGAAGCCCTGCGCCATCCTGTTGTGATGCAGATTTGTCTGTGGGAGGCCGACAAATCTGCAAATATGCTTTGCTGACCAGAATAAACAGAAGATATTCTGCTGTAGAAATGTAATACAACTTAATCTGTTTCCTGTTCCCTCTCTTCGCCGCCTCTGATGTCTGTAAAGAATTGAAAATGCTCATGCTTTTATTGCTTAGTTTGCTTTCTTACCATGGAAACAGTATCCGTCTATGTGTCGGTCTGTCTGCTTCCCTCTCTCAAAACCCGAGGGAGCTCATCATACTCTCACCAACTCCCTTATGAATCCACTTCCTCAAAAACTAAGACACCAAACAAAGCACGGCTTACTTGTCTGATTTATATTTAGAGCGGCATTCACACAAGAGCGGGTCACATACAGTACACAACTCGAATCCCACGCACACAAACGTACACACGCCAAACTGCAGAGGTTAATTCACTGTGGCAGAGGCCCCTGTAGGTATCCGCTCAAATGTTAAAAGTGCCATTATACTATTAGCTCTGACCTCCAGATGGCTTCCTTCTACATTATAATAGTCCACCTGCAGACGTGTATGTTTATGGTTTCCGCCAGAGAACAGGCTGGCAGTTAAAGTGCCAGGGAGGAAAAAAAAAAAAAAAGATTAATTTCTAAATCTGATTGTGTCTTTTGTACCGCCTGCTCACTTCTTGACATATTTGTGCACAATGTGGATAGAGGCGCACTGCAAATACCCATGAGAAGATTATAGCCATCAGCTAGCAACAGTAAGAAATCCACATGAAACATCATTACCATGCCAAAGATGTCCCAGTTGCACACACAAACATGTCTTTTGTTGTCTCTGCATAACAAGATGGAGGTTTTTCTTTTTCTTTTTTTTTTTTTTTCAGATATGCTTAAGCTTGACGTTTGGCATTCTAGTCTTTATTTAGTGAGAGGCTGGTAATTCATAGAAGTACAGAGGAAAATCTGGGGTTGAGAACCCACTTTTTTTTTGATTGAAATACAGGAGCAAATCAATAGAGCCCTCCTTTTTTCGCTGGCAACGTGCATTGCAGACACACGCTGGTAGCATCGATCAGAGCTTCAGAAGAATCACAGTTTTCCTCTCCCGCTCCACTCTGTCTCTCTGTGTGCCTCTCTTCCCCTCTCGATCTCTTTCTCTCGTCTCTTTTCCCTCATATAGGTTTTCAGATAAAAATAATAGCTCTGAGAACCAACAGAGAAGAGGAGGAGGAGGAGGATTGGGGGGGGTTGGCAGCGTTGGTGACAGTGTTTTTGCGCTCTGCACCACAACCCAGCAGTAAGACAATAAGAAGCAGTCTGACTAACTGTGGCCTCTGGGAATAGAAGCCTTCTTATTGCCATAAACAGCAATTTAGCTTGAGTAAAAGAAAAACGGATGCGGCCCTATTACTGTGTCATCGTGATTAAAGCCACCACGGGGCTGTGGCAAAGTGAATGATGGCTGTTCACATCCAGCCACCTATTCAAATGCAACGTCCAAATTTATAGCTGTGTAGACCGATCTAACATCAGGGCTCATCCACATGGTGACACATAAGAGAAATGAAAGATGCTCAAAACCACTTGTGTACTCACTTGTGTACTTGTGCTCATTTATTTCCGTGTCTGTGTTTGTTAAAAGAAGAGGGACGAGATTTGCATACAATGGCCCAGGTCTGTGCTCAAGCATGGGTTACGGGCCGAACATGCGGGAGTCATTTCTAATCTGCGTGTCTGCAGCGTTACCGGGGGACATGGGAGGCTTTGAACGGCTCTCTCAAAGTATCATTATGAAGCCGAGAGTTAAACGTCCTGGTTGTGTAAGCTCTGCTGCAGGCATGTACGGGCCCTCCGCGCATAACTCACCTGTCATGAATAAACATCCGCTGTCTGTAGATATCTGGTGGATTTCCTGATTCCGTGTGGTGATTCACCGCTTGATTTGCATTTCTGTTATGCCTTTCCAAGATTATATTAAACCATTGAAATACCACACAACGCTTTGGCCGCAGCGCTGGTCCTGCCGGTTATTTTTAACAGATAGCTTTGCACGCTTGGGTCGGGTTCAGGGCCTGTGGAGCTCATTATCGTAGAGCTAGGTTGGATGTTGGCAACAATACAAGACACTCTTCCACCTTCAGGCCCTGCAGCATAATAGATGAAATGCGAGGAGGAGTTGGAAGGAGGCCTGAGCATCAGATCAGTTATATGTGGGATCAACATAGCGAGTTGTATCACAGTTTACACTAAAGAGTAAAGAACTGACTTAAACAGAAGTGCAGTTACAAATGCATTAAACATAACGTTGACATTGGGAAGTTTGCTGTGCACAGAGTTCATTTCCATGGTATTCTACCGCTATGTGTGATGTTGAGTCAATGCAAAGATGAGGAAAAAGTCAAATCAAACTATGTGTTGTTGCCATCGTGGGCATCTGGCACAAGTCCCTGTGCATCGTGAGGTTAGAGTTAAAACACAGGGTTATTTTACTGAACGCTTAATGAACTGAACTGGAATAAAGAATAAAGTAAAGACTTGATCTCTGGTGGATGTTTCAGTGTTACACTTGGTCTGTATGTAAACTATCCACAGTGAGACCGAGTGGATGAATCAAAATGTGTATAATCCACAGTGCGACTAAATGGATGAATCACAGCCGTGTGATACTAGCTTCCCTCCTACTTGAATTCCAGGCTGGTGTCGAAGGTTTCCTCAGACTGCTTCCGATGACGCACGTTTTTTATTCTCTCTGTGCTTTGTTCAAATATCATAGTAGATTTGCTGTCTTTCACTTTTGAAATGATGTTAGCGTCAGGGTGTCGCTGCCCTATTTGTTGGAATTAGCTGTCTGGCTTAGCCCTTAGTCACCCACAATTAAAGATATAATATGTATTATAGAGCGTTGTTGTATATTTTCGTGAGTGAGCTGTGTGTTATCCAAGTATTTCCAACAATGTTCAAACCCAGAGAAAGTGGTAATTGTATTGAATTTAACGCTTTGTTTCATTTGGTCACCTGTCGTTATAACCGTCAGAGAGCGAATGAGGATGTCAGTGAACGCAGCTAAACATTATCTCAACTGTAAACATCTCTGCCCGAGTCACGTCAGATAGATTTTCATCTGCAATGGTGGTTGTTCAACAGTGAGGACAGCAATTCCCAGGATCCCTCGCTGCTTCACAACATCATCAGCTTCATCTTTTGTTGACAGTGTTTTGACTGGGAGACAACCAGCAGCATGGTTTTTTTTATGAGCCTTTTTAACTATACTATGATGGTTTGTGTGCAGATAAAGTCTCTTTTAGAGGTATGTGTCCTTCAGAACAGTCAAATGCACACTCCAGACAACCTCTAGGATCGATAGGCCATCTGTCGGCAATAGCACAAAACTAGCTTTGTCACTCCTTTTCCTTGGAAACTGGTATTTAACTCTGTAAATTAAAGGGCAACCCCATCAACTATACACATTAAATTGTGATTACAGGTCTTGGGGAGTACGACTGCATATGTGAAAAAAAGTAGAATAAAACCTTTTGTGGCTCCAGCGGAAACTGCATGTAATCTGATAAATTACTTCCAGTGATAAGTGGCATTCTGGGTAACGTAGGCACCATGTTTTGAAAGCAATCCACTGGTCTAACATCACACTTCTAAAACACTCTTGGTATCATTGTGAACAGTTTAAGAAGAAATTATAAATGACCTCTTTTATTGCATGTATTCTTCCTCCTTTACCAAACCTGGTGCCTACATTATCCACAATACAACACAGCCAGCGATAGTGCTGTGCGATATGGACAAAATTGTATATCATGATATAGCTAATTTTATATCCCGATAACGATATATATCCCTTGGGGTTCTGCTTCTGTATCCGCGTCTGATGTAGCGTTACTAGTAATGTTATTTTCTTCTTCCATTGCGCTCTCCTCCGTCTCTGCCATGCTGCTTTGCCTCTGTTTACTCCCGAGCGACCAGCGCCGTAAACGAGTCCTTGCGGATGACGTAAAAATGCTACCACAAAGCAGTAGCGTTGCTGTAGTTACATTCGCCTTCACACAATGAACTTGTCTTGAACTCAAAATGTGGATATCCAACGGTCATTCCGACACTGAGTTGTGCTTTACACGGTGTATTAAATCACAACCGTAGTGTACGTTAGCGTTAGCGTAGCAACAGTGCTAAACAAGTAGCCTATACGCTAAAATTACGATTTAAACAACAGAGGGTTATATCCTACGGTAGACGTTTTTATATCGCACTACGATATATATCGTAATATCGCACAGCTCTACTTCTGATGTATGTTTGGATCATTGTCCTGTTGGAACACCCAACTGCACTCAAGGCTCAATCTACTGCTGGTGATT
>OMLP01028313.1:0-19940 GCA_900302685.1 Spondyliosoma cantharus
GTCCTCTCCCTCCCGTCTGAGGCCACGCACTCTGTCGCTGGATGCTAAGCTCAGCACCCTCCGAGGGAGGGGGTACGGAGGCGGAGGGACCTTCCAGTGCCCCTGCCAGCCTCCTCCCTCCTCGCTGCTCACCCCACTCCCCATCTCCTCCCGTTCACCTCGGTCGCAGCGCAGCACGCAGACCACGCTCTCCTGCTCCAGCTCCACCTCCAGCAACAGCTCCAGCAACAGCGAGGGCAGCCACAGCCCCGAGTCATCCGAGGGAGCTCCGTTCTCGAGGCCCTCCCCGGCTCGACGCAGCCTCAGGAACCTCAGGGCCAGACTTGATCCTCGCAACTGGCTTCAGAGTCAGGTGTGAACTGTTGCACTGGCCTAAAGGCTGCAGTGCTCATCAAACCATGATTTAACTGGCTTAACATATGTGAACCAACCTCAGGCACTCTGCTAGGCCACATGCACAGCCCTGAGGAGGATAAGCTGCCTCTAGCCTGCCTCCTGGTGGAGGATGGATCATGGAAGAGCCTCCTGGGGCAAACTGGAATGTCTTCTAACACAAAGGACAGTTGACAATCACTGCACAAATTAAATGGGAGGTACTCTGCTTGCTTTGAGAAACCATGGTCTCGCTGCTTTGGAGAAAGTGATGCTAAAGACTGATACACACATCACACTAAGCCTACTGTCTGTCCTCGGACTCTAATCCTGGAATTAGAAAAGGTTTTGCTCTCCACATCAGCCATCCTGGCGACTCAAACTTTATTTCAAGGTCATCTCTACTAATGCACTAGCAGTATTTTTGACTGGATGTTTCCTATCTATATTTTATAAATAAAGGTTTGCGGTGTTTATGCTATGAAAGCCAGTGAGCATGTGGCGGGATGAACATGCGAGATGAACATAGGGTATAATCAAGAGTTCTCAGACGTTAGAAAAACTGTTAAGTGTGGAGGGACGGGTTGGTGTCTGTTGCCTGTACTGTGATCTACTTCGGTGTACGTATCTAATTAATCATTCAGTGGATGATCTTTGTGGTTCTCCAGAAATTACTATGCACCATTTTGTTTTATTGCATGATCTGACGTTCAGTTTTAATTGTTGAACTACTCGAGATCATCTCAACAATGAATCTGGTGAAAGCTTAACTTTATGCAAGTGCTCATACTTACTGTACTGGTAATTACTGTGATCTCTTCAGGGTAAATAATCTGTGCTCTGGTCTTAATTTTTACACATTAATCTGCACGCTATTGACAGACTGTCTTCAGAAATGTACAATACATCCATACATACATAGAACAAAATCCTCGAATAAACTGAAATTAAGTTAAAGTATTATTGAACACCCAAGCCATACTTACAATCCTCCCACACTGCCTCGCTGCAGTTCAGTGGCTCCTGACTTCCAATAAAATGTGAAAAACGTCCACCGATCAAATATTTATGCAACGCAGAAACATTTTATTATTTTACGGTGGCTGCATTCTAGGCAACTTTATATACTTTCTAACCCCCCCCAAATCATTAGGTCACGGTAGTAAGAAAAATAATACAATTGTTAACACTGCCACCTGTTTTTCTTTTTAAATAACTATGTGAGTTATTGTCATGTAGACAGACAGACATGTAGACTTTTTACAACAGAAAACATCTGACTGAAGGCGTCCACGTGAAAACAATCCGTCTGTGCAGTAAAGCCTCTTCTTCTTCTCCGTCTGTCGTTTACTGTGGATTTTACTTTGGTAACAGTTTCCCTCTTGGGGCTCAGAACTCGGGCAAACATTTCTACTAAGAATTAAAACTGTCAAATGTTTGAAAAAAAGCAAGCATTTGTTACTGTAAATTAATTTTTATATAAGTTAACAAATAAACCTCCTCTCTTCGTCTTTTGTTACATTATTGATTTTGTTATAAATGCAGCTATATTGATACCTGATTATTATCATAATGTTAACAGATGATGTGCAGATCTTTAACTGTTACGAATAGATAACATTGAATGTTATAACCTTGCAAGAGTTTTCCCGTGTTAGCAGGCTTTGTGTTCTGCATGTACGCCGTCCTAGGGGGCAAATATAAAATGAGAAAAATGTGGAAAATCTCATGTTTAAATAATATAACATTAATTATAATAAATGTTTTATCAATTCACAGCTGACTCGTTTTTGTCTACATGAGATACGATCTTTGATTTCTATTTCGATGGTAAGACTGTTGAGTCTATTGGCAGCTTGATGAGGGAATCACCTTCACCTGGAGCGTGACGTAGCTCCCAGAGTGGGGGGTGTTCCCCGGCAATTAAAGCTGAGTTGGGGACGCGCGGCAGGTGCGCTCCAGAGACTCAAGAAACCTTGTTCCCCATCCCCTTTCCCCAAAGTTTTAAATTTTGTTAATAGTCAATAAATGAAAGTAATTTTGAAACGAAAGAACCACCTATGATTTTCCCTGCACCGTACAAAGACCTTGGTTTTTGAAATCATCAATCCTGTGTTTTTTTTTACATTTTGATAGATATATGGACAGATTCTTTAATCATAACAATTTAGCGCAGAATATATGACTGTTAACAGGTAAAACACCCCGATTTGTTTCTGTGGTAGACGACAAATGGAGTTGAGGGAAACATTCTTTCTTCTCCACCATGTTCCCTTTTTTCCTGCAGCGGGAGAGCTTTCTGTCAGATCAAGTACTCACTGCACTTTGAGCATATGATGGATCATATTCTATCCAATTCTGTGTCTGCTCTTCCACCCTCCAGCAACAAATCCCACAGGAGAGCCCATCTTATGTGAAGATGAAATTCCATATAGAAGCTGCAGTTGTCTGTCACGTGAAAGCATCAAAGAAGGCAGGCAGAACAGATGCTTTATTGTCAATGTTTGATAGCAAAGCCTTAGATTCGTCAATAGTACAAAGCACTGTTACAAACATAGGAGGTAGTCGACACTGAGTCTTCACTGAGCATTGTAAAATGCATAGAGAAATACTATGGCCATATTGACTCTGTTTCAAATGCCTCAGAGGGGAGCCTGAAGCTCCCTGCTTACTGTCTGCAGTGCAGAGTTGTACCATTGTTGTGCTATTATAACTTCACAACTGCTTAAAGTATAAAAAAAAGATACATATAATCATATTCAACCCAACAGATACATATCACATTAATAAATACTTTATATTATATGCTTCATATCATTAGGATTATTGACTTATGTAACCCAATAGGTGCATTTTACACAAAGTTTGGCAATTATATGGTTTCTGTTGGATTACATGAGTAAATGAACAATGTTACATCAAGTTGGAGATAAATGACCCTCTTTCATGTCCTTCAGATTCAAACACTTATCTTTGTGCACTTGTGCTTCCTCCAGCTCCACGATCCCCTCTTATTAGCAGGCGCTCCGTGGATTACATGCCCGCAGCGCCACCCCGGCCAGAGTTCTCCAGGCGAACGTGGAGAACTTTGCAGGGCACGTTCCAGCTCGGCTGATGTACGTCGATGCAATCCGGTGGAGCCGCTTGGCACCGAAGGTGTTGTAGTGTCCTGGGAGGACTTGGTCAACCTGTTCAATGAATTTGCCAGTGGTTAAACACTTTAAAATGATGTACAGTACATGCTACATTAACTCCTAAGTCATCAGTTGTAGCTGGGGCTGCAGGATATGGCTAAAATGAAAATCCTATTGTGATTATTTTGACAGATATTGTGATTAAGAAATGAGTCATTATTTTTCCATCACAATTTTCATTTTGACTGAAACGGCTTGAACTCATGATGACGTGACATTTATTGGAGTTTGTAACACATTTAAATGTTACATCTGTCGTAGACCCGGGCACCTCTGCAGCACCACAGTACCTCATTAGAAAGCTGTCTTGTCACACATTTTGCTTCCATCAAAAAATTGCAGCTCTCAGCAATTTGGCTATTTCACTTCGCCACATTCTTTGACTGTTTTAATAATATTCCATTTAACTGTGCAGCCCTTGTTGTGGCCCACTCAACCGTAAAAAGTCTTTACTTATACCCCTTCTAAAGTTGAAAACTTCAGCTGCTAAGCTAAAAATGTTTCACACACCCCGTCTGAAGTGGGTGTACAACCTCGCCTGAGCTCATTGAGGGTGTAAATAATGTCTTACAAAATCCATTTGGGATCTCAGGGCTTCCAGAAACAGCAGAAAACCTGTATGGAGCCATTTTATTTTTTGTGTTTTTCATTTGATTTTTACATTTCAAAACAAGTCCCCATCAACTTCAACTGTTTGTTGCAACACGTGTTTTGTTAACCAGAAAACCTTCATCTAACTTTCCTTCGGCATGGGGACGAGTAGATAATGAGTGAATTTTCACTTTTGGTTGAATTTATCCTTTAATTTCTCTGAGTGCCAATTGTATCCATCAGTGCATGGTGCACAGCTGTGATTCAACATACAGCTGAAAAACATTTCAATAAATCTTTTAATTTGGAGGGAATAGTTATTTGGTATTAACGTAGATTTTCTAGAAAGTGTGGGCAAACTGTAAATCTCATTGTCACTGAAGGTGGTGAATAATTGTCTGCTCAGCAGCTGCATATAAAAGACATTTCTTCAACATCTTCAGTATAAATCTAATATTTTTTGGAACTATGGGCTGAAATGGTTTGGTGGCTGACCCGGTGTGTTTCAGTGTTACCTGTTCGCTGTCCACCAGCCCAACCAGGCGCTCACAGCTGCTGACGTAGTCGCTGACGCGGCTGTAGGGCAGCCAGTCGATCATGGAGCCGTCGTACACAACATCTCCGCTGAAAAGCAACTTATTGTCATGGTCGTGGAGGCAGATGCTGCCCCGGGAGTGACCGGGCATGTGGAGGACCGTCAGCTGTCTGTCGCCCAGGTTGATGACATCACCTAGAGAGTAAGGGGGGAGAGATACAGACACAGTATCACTTGTAACTTCAAGTGCATCCCATTCCCAGGCTTACATCCATAATAAATCCTATTTTCCGCATAGTCTCACTGGCTGGAATCAAGCCTGGGTTATATTTCTGTCACCTCTTATCAGTATGATGCACAGAGTTTAGGACATTCTGCATGTAATTGATTTAGTCCAGATCAGCTCTGAGGGGCTCAGTGTGACAGTAGTGAAACTGACACACCAAGCAATGAGATATTCCATCTGCACTGCAGCAGCGGCTCTGACACAGCAAGTCAGTGTATTGGCCGACGGTGCAGAAATTACCTCTGAATACTAAAGACGCTAAAGGTAAAGCACCAACATAAACAAACCTGCTCATGCCCAATGCAGCATCCTTTGTGATATGAGCGCTGTGCAACAACTATCATGACATAAATGAAAATCTAAAGCTGCAGAATGCGAGTTTCATCTATTGGTGATTGATCTGCTAACAGCGCAGTGTTGTGAGGTCAGTAATACTCTCAAGCGAGGCCCATCTTTGCATTCTCTCCCTCTGTCTTCTTTCTTAGAAGTAACAGAATCCAAAGCCATCGGCACGGTGGCTTAAAATAGAGCTGCTCTGCAAATACACATGAAGAGTGACTGAAGTCGCTGCCGATAAATACACAGATTTCTTCTGGTCACATACTGTCTCACAAACTATCAATACAGTTGATTAGAAACAGAGTTCTCGGCGCGTTTTCCCAGCAAAAAGCGGCTGGATCAGGCGCTTCTCAGCTTGAGGACAGCAAAGTTATAAATAAACAAAGGGGACTGGAACACACTGATAAATTCACATGCATAATTAAAGGCTGAAAACTTATCAGCGTTCTCCAGACCCCTTTATCAATACAACCTGGTTAGGTTGGGCTCTTGACAAACGACCTGTCTCTGCACTCTTGTGTAATAAGACATTTACACCTGTGTAAGCACTGGCCAGAACCTCATGATGTTAGATCCTCTGTGCACCATCCATCATGACACTGATGAAAAACCTCGATAGCACTTCCTTCTCACCTCATACAGCACCTGTTCACTGTCTCCACTGCACATGTTGTACACCTCTACATGTGCACGTTATGCATCTGTGTGTGTGTGTGTGTGTGTGTGTGTGTACATTCATTTAGTAAGACATGTTTGGCCTTCTGTAACATTCCTTTGTGTGGTGAAATCCTCCTGTGGGGATGGAAAGGATCCTGTTCAGAGTCCAGGCGCACCCATTAAAACAGCCTAATGGTATCGACCTTGATGCTTATCACCTGGCAGATGCATTCAGACCTTATGACCTGGCGTGCGATCGCAGATCCTCTCCCCCACAATAAATCACATCAGCTGAGGCTGCAGACTCCTGCCTACCTTCCTGCAGTATGTGCGTAGGCTGCACAGCCTTCACTTTGTAGTGCCTTGCCCTCCATCCCGGACTGGGAGCCTCGACTATCTCCCTGTCGCTGAGCCAGGTGACCGTCTCGAAGTTGTCTCCGTTGGCCAAGGCATCGACCTCGGCGCTGTGGACGCCCAC
The DNA here is from genome assembly GCA_900302685.1 of Spondyliosoma cantharus. Classification (NCBI taxonomy): domain Eukaryota; kingdom Metazoa; phylum Chordata; class Actinopteri; order Spariformes; family Sparidae; genus Spondyliosoma; species Spondyliosoma cantharus. Next base: position 6,453 of record OMLP01028313.1, read on the forward strand.
CTGTTGGAACTGATGCAGCCCGCCCGAATGGTCGAAGTGGGCGTGGGTGGCGACGGCCAGCAGCGGGTTCTTCCTCTGCGGATCTTTGCCGAGCAGCCCCTTGGCGTCGATGTAGTCAGGTAAGCTCCTCAAGCCCAATCCCGTGTCTATCACCACGTCCTGGTGTGAGCCGCGGAGCAGCCAGATGTTGGCCCGGTTGTCTGACTGGTAGAATCGCTCCTGGATCCAGAAGATACCGTCTCCGAGCGATTTGTGAGCGTACCAGTCGGCTGCAGACATCCCAGTTCATGCGCTTGTCGAAGTAGCCTGCTGCGGGTGTCGTGCTGTCGGGAGATTTTGCGGCGGAGAGGTGCAACTAGCCTTCTAGCTAGAGGTGATATGTTTTCATTGAGGTTAATGTGATGGTGGCCGCCGACACACCCTTGATGGAACAGAGCGTGCCCATTGGGCGAGCAGGTGAGTGACGATAACCTCAGACGCTCTACCATTGGCTTTAAATATCGCACGCCCTCTGCAACGTCACGCAGGGGCGGGGTGACGTTAAAGCCACATTTACTGCTGAGTGGAGTGTGAGTGGAGGTTTCCTAGCCGGTGTTAGCAAAACTGTACAGAACCTCATTTGGAATTTCTTCAATTTAAGCGATTTCAGGAGTTATTTTACGAGCCGAACAACAGAGGAAATGGAGTAGCTGAATGTTAATGACAAGTAAACTCGAAAAGTGTAAACATGGAGACTTAGTAAAGGCTAAATGCCGATGAGTAGCCCCGAAATACACAGACTTTTACATTAGGAGCAATTTCCCAACAGTCCCATAGTGAGTATTGTAACTTAATGTGAATGTCTGTGAGTCTCTGTCGTGGTTCAACACCGCCTACCAGGCAAAGACAGGACAGAAAGGCGGTGGCAGCTGTGTTACATTCACTTGTTGTGTGCACACGTGTTTGACAGTGAAGTTGACTGGACACATGTGGACTCTGTGCTGCAGGTACAGAGGAGGCTTGGAGCCATGGCAGGCAAGGGTCGCGGAGTGGCTGCCTTCACTTTCAACGTTGAGGCTCTGGGCATCGGCAGGGGCAGCATGCCAGAAGCCAGGGTGGGGCCCAGCCCGCTGTTTCCAGTAAGTACCGAGCACACACTCACACACATAGATGCAGAGACCCAATGATGACACATCATTGCAGTGCATTCAATTGACCTAATAGCCCTCATAGTGTTGCATGGCTCAATATCTCAGAGAGGGCGGACTTGACACATCTAACTGTACTTGTAGTTGTTGACAGGTCAGAGAGATGGGTAAAACCTGCGTGGATTTAGTAGGATCTACTTTGATCTATTGAACAAATGTATGAAAAACAATTTGTAATTTGCATTAGTTAATATAGTTATACAAGTTGGGTGCACAATTTGTCATGGTCATGTTGAGCACCTGTCAAAAGCAGTGTCCCATTAAACATCTCTTCCAGAGCATGTTCCTCTAACAGCCTTTCAGCTGCTGTAGGATGTGTCTGGTTTATTTCTGAATGATGCGGCAAGATTGGGAGGCACTCTATTTCTCAATACCTCCTGTGCATTGTGCACGTCTCCTCTTGCATTAAACAGTGGTACTCAAGTAAAGATACATTTACATTACTGAAATATCGTTCACTGTACAGATTGTAAAGCCCACTGAGGCGATGTGATTGCGATTTTGGGCTATATAAATAAAATTGATTTGATTTGATACTCAATTACAAGTCAAACAACTGGTATTAAAGTAATACTTAAGTTAAAATACAAAGTATTCTTCTTAAAAGCTACTCAAGAGTATAAGTTACTTTTTAACTGCTGATTATCAGCAGCAGGCATTTAATCAAAGGGGTTTCTTGTTTCTCCAACTCTTCAGCTTAAATTACTCCCAACTCCACTCAGTGGTCATGGTCACCTCTCCAAACAGTTTTGTGGTTTTGTGATTAGACAGCCTTATTGGCAGATGAAAGGCTAAGATGTTGTTAAGTAGATTACATGGAGTAATGCATACTTAAGTACAAGTAAAATTACAAGTAATTCGAGAGTTACTTCCATCAATGGTAATCAAATACACCAAACACAGCACAATACAGTTGACTGCTTGATTTTATATTTTGCATACGGGCCCATAGACCAGCCACGTCATTGTAATTTAGCTGCGTGTGTGTATATATATGTAACATCTTACTACATGGGAATCATTATATATGGGTCTTTTGAGGCCCCTGCAGTCCAGTTTTACCTGCTGTGTCTGACAACTGTCCACTTCCTCAGGCTGAAAGACCACAAAGACTTGCTGTTAGTTTTGTGTCATATTTTTGGCTTTCCATAGATTTGTTTATTTGCTGACATATGTGCCGGACTGGTAGATTGTATATGTCACAAGTTACCCTGACAACTGATACACCAATTTAGATAACTTTATCATTCATGAATCACCTAATAATTTGTGGCAGCTTTTTCTTATTTATACCAAAAGGGCTGTGCACCACTCCTTGGCAGGTTGGAGTCCAGCTTGGCATGTTTTTTAATTACCTTCACCAAGGAGGTTTAATTATTTTTGCCCATGTCTGTTAGTTGGTTTGTCAGCCGGCCTACACCACTAACAACTACTGAACAGATTTCCGCTAACTTCGATGGAGTATGGGTCTCAGCCCAGAATAGACCCCTTTAACTTTTGGAACAGATCCTGATAAAGGGATGGGTCCTTGAGAATTTCGCTAATTTCTCAGGGAGTAATGTATGATTCTTGATGGGGAAAAAATCGGGCGTATTTAGGTGGCTGCTACCTTTCAAATGATTACAATTATACACAGATGCAAATAAAAATCCAGATCCAGCGAATATTTATGTTTTATTTTTTTTTTATATTGGATTAGGCTTGATTATAATAAAGGTGACTGTTGGGCCTTGACAGAGGTATGGGTATTATGTGCCTTTCTAATTGTCCATAAATAATCTGTCAGTTTAACTGTAGGATCAGTTTTGTGCAATTCAGTACTATTTTATTGTAATTGCATGCTGCCTCATGTTCTCCATAGTTGTCGATTGAAGATAAGTGCAACAAACCGGTTACGTGATTGCTGTCATCTCCCCTTCCACTATGTTTCCTCCTCCAGAACATAGACTTTAAGCCAGTGCCGCTGAAAGCAGGCGAGGAGGAGGACTACATGTTGGCCTTAAAACAGGAGATGAGGGGAACTATGCAACGGCTACCTCACAACATCAAGCCTAACTCCAATAAAGCAGGTGAGTCGGAGAGTAGTGCATTAGAGACCTGCCGTCTAATAGAAATGCTATGGCAAGACAATTGGCTGCTGTGAGGGAAGATAATGCAGCACTTAGGAACTAAAACATTTAATAAGGGTCATCATGTCTGAGGAAAGGAAAGAAGGGCAGATTTATGGCAGAATATTGAGTTACAGCTGCCACCTCATCTGAGGGTTTTAATATGATTTCTGTGGTCTAGCTTGTTAGGGCCTCTTGAGTTCCCTGATTCAGCACTGAGCTTAATATATCCATAAGGTGTAGTAGGCAAAATTGTATATATGGAACCAACGATTGCTGACTTTAAAGTCAAAACTTTACCGTCTTAGAATTGGGAGTAGCACCCAGAGGTTTGTGTTGGTTCTAATAAATGAGATGTGAGAGTGAATTGGGACTTGTTTAAGAGTGCACTGAAGCAGAACTTTCTCTTGTTTACATTAAACAGAAGTGGAGAAGTACACGGAGAGATACCTGAAGCAAAAGCAGATAGAGGATAACGAATGGACTCCAGGTACTTGCACACACGGGTATGTGATTAGAGCAAATTGAGAAAAAAAGCAGTAAATAACAGAAATATTTATTCCTAATATTTCAGACTGGAACCTCTTCCCAAAAGAATTGATGCCCCAAAAGAAAAAACCTCGAGTTAAACCAGGTATATTAAATATGAAAGCAATCGTGTATGTAATAAGATCTCATCTGTGGCTATATGAATAAAAACCAGATGCTTAAATCCAACAGGCGCAAAGAAGAAAACTGTGATATCACGCAAAGACGCAGAGGCCGTGCTGAGTAAATTAGATGTAAGCTTTTCTTCGCTTGTTCTGTGTTCAACTACTGAGCATTACATTTGCTCTTGATTTACTCTCGACCACATTATACACTCATTTATGAAGGCGTCAAGTTTATGCAGTATACACAAGCTCAAGATATTTATGTCCTTACCAAGAATGTCTTTCGAAACTTTGCGAACATTTCACCTTACTAATCCAGTCTTTCTTTCATTATCTCAGGAACTGGCAAAGAAAGATGACGGGAACCCTGAAAAGTCAGATGATGAGACTGAGAAGAAAAAAGGGAATGAGGAAGATGAAGAAATTGAAGAGGAAGAATATGAAGAAGAGGACATTGAGGAGGTTGGATAACAAAAGATAGCCTGACATTTTTTTAATTGCCACATTTGTTAAATGAAAAGATATGCAACAAGCAGATTTCATATTTGACTGTTTCCTTTGTTTCTCTGTAGGACAACGACTACATTGAGAGCTATTTTGACAATGGCGAAGATTTCGGTGCAGGCAGTGATGATAATATGGATGGTGAAGGAACATACTGAGACAGTGTGACTCAATCCTGCAAACTAAAGCAAGCATGAACTGCTGAAGATTACAATTATGACGTGATCGATTGTATTGGTTTAAAATGGGAGACGTTGGGAATATTGTTTATAATGGTTGTTTGTTTTGTTTGATCATGAGAGGAAAGCTTTCCTTAAGGACTTATGTAAATAAGAGATGCCAAACTATGTGCATACTGGCAATAATTTATTCAAAATAGATGTATTTATTTTGCAGCCTGTAGCACATTCCCACAGTTTGAAAGGCACATACTGTCAACAACACATAATGCTTTTTCATGAAGTGTCAACTGAAGACAGTGATTAAAATAAAAGGGCTATATATATCAAAGTCTAAAATTTCACATAATTACATGTATGAGTCATTGTGGGAATACTGTGCATTTCCCATTGTCCTCACTACGCTCTTTGAGGATTTCTGTAATAAGAAAAGAGCATTTCTCTCCACGCAGGCTAAAAGGAAAAAAAAAATATTCAAGCAACTTTCATGAAAATTCAGAAACATAATTTAACTGGCAAATCCCAATACTGATAGTGTAAGTAAAGGCTAACTCTCAATAGTCTTGAAATAAATTAATTCTATATCAAACATAATGGCAGCAAGAGAAGTGGAAAATACACTATTTCTAACATGGCAAAAATTACAGTTGGAGCAAACTGAGTAAAAACTGATAAAACCACTTCCACAGACATAGTTATTCTCTCAGGGTGTGGCCGGTGCTCCATTGTGGAATAAACAAACTGGCTGATCAGAGATCTTTACTTGGAGTTTTCTGTGTAGCATACTGAAAATGCAGCAGCACATGATAAAAAAAACATCACCTCAATTTTATAGGCTACACTGATGATTAAAAGTCTGTATACGTTTTAGCGAACCGTAACACTTGTTACCGTTTGCCCATTTACACTCCTTGTTGTACAGCATATAAACGCAAATGGACAGACAGGAGGAATGACTATGGCCACACCCTGATTTCTAGTCTCTCAACCTTATAAAAAAAACACAGCTGTTCCCACTATAAAGTGACTGTCTCAGTCTGACAGATTGCATTGATATATCAAATCTATAAAACAACTCAAAATGATATCATCTACCCAGTTTTATTAGGTCTCTGAGTTAGCACAGTTCTGAGAAGTTATAATCCCTTGTGATGTTTTCTCAAGCTCTCCGTGTCCGCCGTCTCCTTCTTTGTCCACATCCACTCCCTGCTGCTCTCCATTAATCACACCTTGTGGTCATTAGCTTTGGTAATATTGCCATGATGGCTGACGTCAGCTTTCATAAGAACCTCATAGTACAGCAGATAAAACACAGGCATGACAATGCCAACAACCAGCATGATGGCCACAGCCGTCCACCATCTCATGCCCCAGTCTGCTCCATAGTAAGGGTCCTTTCTCTGCGCTGGTTTATACTCGACCTCTCCCAGCAGTGGCTGCTGTTGCTGCAGCGTCAAAGAGGACACAACCTCATTCAGGGTGCTTCGAGATGGACCTGTGGATTTCACCAGCCGCTCAATGTCCTTGTCCTTCTCTAAGAGGAATCCTTCCACACTGTCGGTGGAAGAAGAAGAGTCTGTGGAGGACTCGGAGGGGAGGGAGGTAATGGAAGTGATCTGGGGCAAGCGCCTAGCACCTGAGGGGGAGGCAGAGTTGAGAGGTCCAGTGGTATGAGTCTCAGTCAGGACGCTGAAGCGCCTCACAGGAATCTTGACTGAGCGCAAGGCAAAGAAGTCCTGCTCCGTCAAAAGGTTGTTGGCACGCTTTATATCAGCCACCTAGGAAAGATACATAACATACACTTACTATGCCGTTTAGACAGATGATTTTACATTTACTCTCATCATAATATTCTGAATTCTAAGTCAGGATTTGTGGTCAAAATACCAACTACTGTCACACCACACAAACAACGATTGAAATGATATATTGCGGCTTTATTTGACAGGACAGCCTCTGACATGAAATGGGATGAGAGACAGCTACATGGCGTGTACGAGCCCTGGGCCACAGCGAGGACACAGTCTCTCAGTGGGGCGCAAACTCTACCAACTGAGCTACCATGGCGCTCCTAACATGGATATCTTGTTTCGGTCGTATGCTACTGTATCAGTCATAAGCTGAATCGTTTTAAATAGTATAGAGGTGTGATAGGATCTACTTTGAGTCAAAAACAAAGTCAAAGACTTGATCAACTGCTATGAGCTAGCTAGAGTGTTGGGAGCTTAGCTAGACCTGAGGAGTGCAGGAGTGATACGAAGGACCACAAATGATCCTGCAGTCAAACTTGTTTACACAACCACCATTGCTGTTGCAAATCTATCCGACCTGACTCAGTCACACATGTTCACACACAAGGTAGTGTAAGGAAGTTTTATTTATTTTAAGTCTTGTTGCCTAACTTCCCTAAGGCGGAAGTAGCAACGGCGACCTAATGAAATGCATCAGTACTTTGAGTAAACTTCTAGATTTCCCTGGCTTTGAACACTGTTGGAAACATTTGACCTTTAGAGTTAATATGGTAAATTTGCTGGCAATTAGTTACATGTTTGCACCCCTGCCGTCACAGAGCAACATTAGCATTTATTTGGAGTGGCCACCTGGTAAATGTAATTCCATTTGGCTTTCTGGTCTCTGCCAACTCCTGAAGGAAACATCTGGCTCTTTAGCTGCTGAATGCTCCGCTATGTTCACCAGCTATACACCAATTTTGTCTGCCAGCCTGAGCAGATGGTGCACAATATTTTTATTAAGAACATCCGCCTGATGCTTAGATATTCATAACGCTCCATCTCTCTCTACACATTGATTATACATCATTGTTTATACATTGTCTAGATATTCACATTCATTATTATACATTTATTTTACATTTTATTTAAGGAGCAGTATGTAGGTTTGGTGAAGAAATTTTAATTACAAAAGTCAAAATATTCACTGATTGATTTTCATGACCTAATAAACTAGGACAGCACCATTTCATACTCTTTTACTTTGTTAATATTTGCAGGACCAGTCTAAGAAGCCATCTTTTTTAGCTTCAAACACTATACTGGGGACCTTGTTTCCCTCCGAGGACAGCATTCATTCAGTTACGAAGAGTTATTCATCAAATAAATATTTGAGTTAATTTACTGTATTATTGTAGACATTACTTTTTTTTAGCTTAATACATTTACCAAAACTACATAGTGCACCTAATACAAAGCTTATAATGGCCAATTTTTACATTTGTGTATAAGTGTATGTAAGAAAAGAAATAAGATTTTAAGAACCATTTTAACATGGAGGAGTGTAGAGTTGGTATTCCCAAGTGGCGAAAGACAAACCGAGACAGACACACAGTTCTGAGCACAGACGTACTGAGCAATGGTACTGCAGGGCGATGCTGTTCAGGGTGTCACCCTCCTGGATGTCTCTGGTCAGGTAGATAATATCCTCCATCCTCTCCCTGGAGGTGCTCCTTCGCAGCCTCTCTCTGCCACGTGGCCGCAACTCATAGCTCTCACCATCCTCCTCTGACAGGTCATTCTCAGAGCCATTGTTTCCAAACAGATAGGCGTGACCGCCATTGGCCGGCTGCACCATGGTGGCGGACTGGAACCCATAGTGCTGGTTTCTACTGGACATTTTTTCTTCACTGTGATGAGAAAAGAAAAAATATGCTTGATTACCACATCCTGAACTTGTGCAGCATATTTTCTTTTACCAGCAAGGAATTCTTTAAATTGAAGGAAGTTAACATGGAAAACTTAAAGCGGTCATATTATGCTTTTTGAGTTTTTGCCTTTCCTGTGTTGTCTTATGAAGCATTTTTGTGCATGTAAAAGCTCTGCAAAGTGAAAAAGCCCAAAGTCCACGCCAAAGGAAAACACTGCTCCTGCACCACCTGAAACACCTGCTTTGGAGTCGAGCCTTTACTTCTGTAACTTATGTGTGTCACTAAGCTTAACCCAGCTTAGTATGCACCATTACAATCATCAGTGTCAACCCAAATGTGACCACTGTTTCAGATAATCTCCCAAATACAACCAATTAAGCTGTACAGATATAAACAAGACTGTGAGCTGGAAAATCGTCTAAGACCCAACATGCATTTCTTCCTCTAAAAGCTGCAATTAACAGGTGCTGGCGTCAGCGAACTTCACTTACACCTAACATTGCATTCTCACATTGTTCAGCAGGCTGAACGAGAAACGAAAGTCCACATATCTGGCTATCCTGAACATGCAAGTTACAGTAAAGATAGCTAGATAAGATTTGGCCTCTTCCAATATGATAAGCGACGTTTCAGGCAGCACATTCAATCCTCTGATGTCAAGGTCCTCTGTTTATGTAACGTTAACATTTCTGACTCTTTCCCTATTGCGACCACGGGAACACCACCAGCTACGTGGCTACATCTTGTCAAGATAATGTTATCGATCTATTCCCCCGTCACAACTTATGACTATCCTCACCTTTGAGCAAAGCTAAGCAGACTTGACTGCTGGTTACTACTTAAATCCAGATGTTAGATTCCTGACCCACGTAATGTAATGTTAGCTAGGCTACTTGCTACCTAAATCATTAACCATAAACACACCAACTATCTTGTATCAAGTACGCAGGCGTGTGATTAACCAGCTAAGCTTGCAAAACCTTACTGTGGATAAAATAGCACACCTGACTACTTAACTAGGCAATTAATATGACTATGAAGCAACATAGCTAATGCTACACCTCAGTATCTCCCACCCCACTAAATCCAGTCGATGTCATTGTCCAGTGGACACTGTAAGCTGTTTGTTTAAGCCGCAAAATAAATGACTCCAATGAAACTGTCCTGAACGATATACGTTCAGGTTACAGCACACAGTTCGCAAACTAAGAACCCTCTGCACAGGCTAGGCTAGGCTAGGCTAGGCTAGTGCTAACTAGCGTCCACCTATGTTATGTGGCTAGTAGCCTACAGTTAGTACATTTCTATCGGGCAGTGGTCAAATCTGGTGGGTGATATATGTGGATGAAGTCGTCCACGGCTACCCTTACCTGAGAAGTTGAACACAGGATCAGTCAGTTGATCTGAATAACATCCATTCTTCCATTGGAGCAGCTTCGGTCTCACCTTGCCTTTGATTAACGGTTTACCTACCTGCTAGCTACCGTTGAATTGCTACCGCTCACGCCACGTCAACAGAATATTACGTAATGACGTGCCACCGACGCCTCAGACAAAGCACTCACTTTTAATCACGAGATGGCGCTAAAGGTCAAGGTAACTTGGACCTCTTATGTTTGGGACATTTCAAGTAATTTATGGAGATTTTACATGAATGTATTACATTTTTATTTCGTTTTTATTCAAACTGTATTCATATACTTGTTAACTAATTTCTCAATCTTTATATAAACCAACTATCCTGTCGGTTAAGCTAGATACCCAGCCATCAGAAACAAGTTAACGTTAACTACAGAAAACTCAACTAGCTAGCTTAATTAGCTAAATAAATTCCATTTACACCGTTTAAATATGCAGTAAATACTATTAAAGTCCAAGTTTTGCACAACTCCTCCTAAACACAGCATATAACATATTTAGAGTTACAATGCGTATTTATAAATCAACCGGGAACAACGTGGTCGTTGAGGATGCGAAAGACATTTCGCATAATACTGCTTGTGTTTCGGCTGGTTATAAGTCAGATTTCAAGTTACTACTTGAGGATGTACACATTGGAAACAAAAGTTTAAGTACAGAGAGGACAGCTTCTCTGGACAGCTCTGTGCCTGTTCGGCTCGCAGGGTGGAGCTGTCCACCACCACACCGAGCGGCACCCTTGAGAGACAAATGGGATTAAAACATCTTGTCTCATTAGCGAGCAAGCGGGGGACGAGCCGGAGTCCCTGAGGAGCTGCAGACTAATCTTTCCACCGGAGCAGTGAGTCGTGCGTATGTGTGTGTGTTTGAGTGTGTGTTTGTGTACAGTAGCAGCAGCCCTCACATGGCCACAGGAGCCCGGAGCTGTGTGTAGAGAGAGCACAGGGTCCTGAACAGACCGGGGGAACCGCTCCATCTCCTCTTATTTCTCCCGGCTCCAGTCCCGTTAGATGACATACGCGCTTCATCCCATGTTGTTTACCGGGGACCCAAAGCTGCCGAGAGAAAACCCAGCACAACACCAAAACATGGTGCAGTTACTGGCTGCTGTTTGAAGAGAAGAGAAGAAGAGAAAGAGCTGAAGACCTCGGGAGCGCTTATCGATGTTATCCTCAGCATCAGATATATTATAGTAATTCATCTTGGACGGAGAGGCCAAGCAAGGTGTCAGGTAAGTTGGAATCACTCATTTGATGTCTCTTTTTTATTGATGTGTCTGTTGTTGTTTTTTGTGATCGCGGGCCAAGCCAAACTTTGCTGATTAATTTCACAGAAAGATTCGAGAAGACATCGCTTTGTGACACATGCTCGCATCGTCTCCGGGACAATGCGACCGCCTTGGATTGATTTTTCAGTGAGTGAGTCAGTAATGATTGGTGACTCCAGGCGCTATTGCCAGTGGTAGATTAATAGCACGGAGGATAAAGGAAACAAATGAGTAGCGATACTCCTCATCAATTATGCCAGACAGCTCAAGCAGACATATTGTATAACACTATAAGAAAACGATTAAAAGTGGTTGGCCACTGCTAATTTCTTTTCGCACTGTGCCAAAAAATCCCCCTCGGCGCAGCTAATAAAATTGAAAAGCCTAAATATTGATTCAGCGCAATCAGTAAATGAATGGCCCGGCAGCCCATTGAGGACGGAGACAAACGCTTCCATGGTTACATCCAGGATCTCCAGTGTGATTACTGCGCTTTGTGTGGGTTTTCTCTCTCACACTGAAATAAAACAACAATTCAGGGGGAACTGCCACACATGGTGAGCTGGAGACCCTCTCATAAAGGCTCCGTTGACTAATCTATAGGCTTACTCTGGCCATAAGTAATCTTGGCACACTTTGAGTTGCGCACATGTGCTGCTACTGTTAAATCAACGAGTGGTGCCTGCAGCCTCATTGTGCTGCTGCCTCTTTGCGTATTTTACGCAGATGTTCAGGCTCCATAGTTTACACCAGTTGATGGGGTGGGGTGTTTGGTGCTTGAATAATTGATAATAATCCACCTTATCTCTAATTGATTTGACATGATGTCATCTTGCTGCGTCCTTCGCAAATCTCTTTTGTTGCCTCCTCTGTGGTGCCTCAGCAGAGTTAAATCCCTTTTCTCACTGGGGAGGAAGGGAGGGAGCTGCCTCTGTATCCATTCAGCACTTACACCTGCTCTTCCTCAGCGCCAGCCTTCACTGCTAACTGTTTCTGAAATGCGTCTTTGTATTAAGGGGTTAGTGAATAATTCGTCCTTTCCCTTTGTTTGCAAAGAGGCAACACAACTTGGCATGAAATTTTCACATTTTTATTTCCTCCAGCTTATAGTCTGATAGGCTATCATCACAAACACACGGGTCAGTCTGACAGGGTTTTTTTTTCTGGATTTGTCTCCTCTGAGATCCACACTTTTAGAGCTCATGGTCCTTTGTTTGCCTGTGTTTATGTCATCGCCTGGCAGGGGTCAGCCCCCAGTCGCCTGTGTGAGGGTCTGAATGTGATTCACTGGGCGGAAACTGTTTTACTGCCTGCCTCTCTCCCCTTCTGTCTCACCCTTCTAATGGCTGCACACTACAAAAGGGGACAGTGCCATAAACAGAGCCTGTTCATTGATGAAAGGTGCTCAAGTGTTGCACACTGCAGACAGGATGAGATTGATGCTTGCCGGGGATGAGAGGGGCTTGCGTTCCCAGCATGTGGGCATGGAGGAAAATAGTAGATGGAGGCACAGCTCTACATACGCTGAAACACCCTGCAACAGGCTGCACCCGCCTCATCTGTTCTGTGCACTGTGGATCACTGCTGGGGGCAAGAGCTATAAAGGATGTCTTTATCTGTTGAATATAGGACATTAAGTTGTGTTGGAGCTTTGTATGGCTTGATAGCTATATGCATGATCCTGTGGATCTACAGTGGTTCCATTACCTTGGAACATATCTGTGCTAGTTAAACTGAAGGATGTGATATTGTTTTCTTGCATGTTTTCTGCATCTTACCATATGCTCATTATATTCACATAAAAACTCATGCCTGAGGAGACCGATGGTCATTTACACACCTCAAAATGTTTACTTGTCTTGTTTTAAGTGCGTGTTCTGGATTTTCATTTTTCAAAGAGAAAACCAACAGACCGATACCCACAATGCACCTCTTATTAGTTATGGTCTGGTTTTCATTTCCACACCTCTGGAGGATAAAATGTTGCACCTACTTCCCCACGTCTCCATTGCCCTTAGAAGTACCATGCAGTAGAACAATTCATAATCCCTTGGTGCAAGACATGCATATCACAAACCTGCCTCTTTTTCATGATGCTGGGAGCTGACCAGGTTCACTGAATGCTTTTTTGAGTGTGTGAACCATAGGTGCTAACATTTTTGAAACATCACATCAGATTCCCAAGAATTTTTTTTTGAGTGGTAGATTCTTAGTAATACACTAGTGCACAGCTTTGATGTGTGCAGTTTCCACACACATTATAATACGGTGCAAAATTCTTCATATTTAAAGGATTTTCTGTGCTGCACATGGTTATTAGATTATATTTTATACATTGCAATACTTTTCTGAGACTTATCTCGAAGAAAAACATGAAAAAAAAATCCAATCTAGTGGATCTGAATGCTTTATTTGATATTGGATTAGGCTTAATTGAATTAAAGAAGGCTGTTGGGCCTTAGTGGAAGTATGCACAATACTGAGTGCCATTCTAGTTGCTTATTAAGTAT
>OMLP01028314.1:0-17616 GCA_900302685.1 Spondyliosoma cantharus
GGAGACTGTAGCGACACGGGAGGGTGTTCAAGCTCTGGTTTTCTTGCTAGTGTGAGCTATGACGTAAACAGGCTGCACGTGTAGCTGCCGGTGGAAAATAAACACACGCACCTTCCGTTCCAGGAACTCACCCGTGCACAGCCGTGTACCGAACCGAACGTCCTGTACCGAAACGGTTCAATACGAATACATGTATTTTATTGAATACCTGTCCAAACCTGGTTGCAACTTGTATGATTGACCTCTGTCTTATTTCCTTTTGTGTGTGTATGTATTTTTATTTTTTATTTTTGACTGTATTGTGCAGTGTCCTGTATTGTACTGTATTGTAATGACTTGTGTTCTGTGTGAGGTGTGCAGGACCCCCTCGAAAACAAGTTGTGACAACTCAAGGGGTTTATCCTGCTGACAACAATAAACTTATAAAAAAAAAAAACACCCCTAGTGAAGACCCATCCTCCATCGAAGTTTTTCAGAAATCCTTTCAGTAGTTTTTGCGTAATCCGCCTGACAAACCAACAAACAAACGGACACGGATGAAAACTTAACCTCCTTACCGACAAAGGTAACAAAAATATCCTAATAATCTGAAAGGGCCATTCTGAATTGTGAATACTTGCAGGACTGTTACATGTAGAGTAACAGAGTATTTTTAAAATTAAAATATTGTGACTTTTACTCGAGGATCCCCTCCACACATGTATTTAGATGGCAGCAGAGTGTCAAAGTCAACTCGTACATCTTTCTTTATGAGTGAAGCTCAAACATTCAACACACATTTTTAATTGGACGGGGACTCCTTCTTCCACTCCCACACTATAGTTATGCTCTCTTTGAGTGTTCAGTTGAGGTATTTAAAAAAAAAGCCTTCATGCAGTCAGCGAGTACACACTCCAGGAGGTGAGCTAGGCTAACGACTAACAAGGTCACAGCAGGTAGGCATATTAAAGTTGAGAGTAAAAAGTGTAATGACACATCCTAATCCTATTCTCTCATTGGCTTTCTGGTTGGATTTCACTGACTTGAAATTCGGCATCAATTTAAAAGCTATTTTGAGAATGGGATAAATGATAGCGACTGTAGATTGATATGTTTGAGAGGTGTTATTGAAGCGCAGGTTCAGCTCCCACCTAGAGGATTTCCTGCCTGCGTGTCTCTCTGCAGGCGTCCCCGCACACAGGGGTATCTTAACTGCTTAAGGATTGCATTTCCATGCGGGGATTTTCGCTTCTTTTTCAAGGTATTAGTGGAAAACCGTAAACAGTTGATTATTATTTGTATTTTTCCCCTTAGCCAATTGTCCGTAATCCCTCCGGAGGAGCTTAAGAGTTAGATTTCTGGCATGCCTTATCTTTACATAACGGCCACAGACAAACGGAGTGTGTCTCTTTTTGACAAAGCCACGCATTTAGGCCACAAGGCAAAGGCGAGCGAGCGAGTAAGCAGAGAAGCGAGCAGACAGTTAGCGTTAATAAAGGCGGACACTGCAATCAATTTCAGGTCCATCTTAGTCTCATTTACTTGCACACACAGACTCGCTCCTACGTACATTGAACACACATGACACACATGATTTACATTCCCGATGCGTCTGCTGTGGTGATGTTGGAGCCTCTGGTCCTCGCTGTCCTCTGGAGGTCACAGGGGAATCATGCCCGAGCATCCTGGGAGACATAGTCAGGATCAGCCCCTCTGAAGTGACATTCAATTACCTCCGAAGCTGATGTGGTCTCATTCGGATTTCCAAAAAATCAATTTTGCATGGACACTGCTGCAGTTTGCTCCTCGGTGCTCTTCCCCACAATTTTTTGTGTACACATGTTGGCGACAGAAAACAAGCTGCGTCGCCGCCGTCTCCAACACCCATCGTCTTTTCTATGAAATGGCATCCATCAAAGTTAATGGGCTGTAATCATCACCACAAATACACTGTCACACGTCCCACTGCTCGCTTCTGAGTATTCAACTCCCAGTCAATGGGATGTAAAGAGTGACAAGCGTGAGGAACACAATTTCCCATATCATTAACGACTCTAAGTGAAAATTGGAAGAGGATCCAAAAAAACGTTTTTTCTTTTTACCGAATTTCAATATTGCATCTGTTTGCTCAACATCTTCGGGGGACTGCAGAGGAGGAACATTTATCAGGAGTGCACAAGACATTCAGTCAATACTCAATGGCACTGCGTTTCAGCCACCCATCAACATTGTCATCTTGTGAAATAATTCTTATTAAAGTATGTCACTCGCTGCCGACAGATCTGCTGTGTGGCAGATAAATAAATTCTCAGAGTAGCCAACCCTGCCAGCTTCAAATCAGAGTTCATCGCTGGATATCTACTTATCTCCAGGCTGTATGCTGCTGGACTTCTGATTATACATCACACATATACACATGCTACTCTTTCTGTGCCTGGCATGGCAGCTCTCCAAGAAGACTGTCCCTGATGCATGTGTGTGTTTGATAGGATGTTTTAGCTGTAACATCCCCAGAAGACAATTTGTAGACCTCAACAGATGGAGGAGTCCAATTAGAAAAGCAGGCGGATGAATGGGAGGAATGGGAGAGCGTTCCAACTCTTTCTCTCTTTTTCCCCGGGGACAGACAGCTAATCTTAGCGTACAGGTACAAAACCAACATCACTTGTGTTTTGGAGGGAAAACATGTTTAAAAAAGAAAAAAAAAAGAGAGAGAAATAAAAGTTGGCGAGCGGGCAAAGGAAAAGCGCCTGTGATTTGATTTCTTAACGGCACGCAGTCAAAGAGGGGAACGTTGAATTTGATACAGCTTGCTCTCACTCCACATCTACAGTATGTATAAATATCCCCTTCTGTTGTCTGATTCTTCAAGGGCAGACGTCCCACAAAGCAATTGCCTTGCCATCAGCCAAGACCCAAAAAAAGGAGAAGAAATGAAAAAGTGCTTAAATATAGCAACCCCCTGGGACAGTGTGAGGGAGGGCGTGCTGTAGTGTGATTAAAATGAATAACCTTCATTCAGTCACGATTGGTAACGGTACGTTTTTCGAGTGTGCCGCGCGGGTGGTGGAGCTGCGTCTTTACTCCGCCTGTCTTAACATCATTATTCATCAGGAGGCCTGTCCTCTGCGCTGACAAAGATGTTGAGGTGATAAGTAATGGGAGTTGTGTCTTAGAGTGCACATGCGTTCTCCCGCTGGCCCAGGGTCAGTTTAATCCAGGCTTCAGCCACTCCTGCTGTGAAAAAGCAGACGTACGGCAATAAACCTGTTGATGACTGATAGATTGCGTGGATGCAAGACCAATTTTCATCGGCAAAAATGACCTTTCGGTTGTGTTGTTGTTGTTGTTCCGCTCATGCCCCTGAGTTATTATTTTTTGTGTCATTTTTTTTTGATTTGACAGAAGAAGTCTTGTGGAGTGAAATGGGAAAAGTAATGACGTCCCCGTTGCGCACGAAGTAGCGCAGTGCAGGTGGGGAGATGGTGGATACGGCTGCAGCTAGCAGCTCTGCTCTGCCCCAGGGGCCAGTCAGCAGCTGTTAGAGGAGATGCAGCTCTTCCCAATACTTCCCCCACAGGTTCTCGCTGGTTCCTGGTGCTCGCTGTTATCAGGGCTCACTGCTGTCGCCAGCCTGGCTGCTGTCCACACTCTCTGAGAGGGAGCGCTCAGTACATTTTTACGCTTCACCACTCTCTCTGTCTCATCCCAACCTCCGCTATTCCCCTCAGTTTCACTCCGAGATTTTGAAGTGTTCCTTTGAACTTGCAGCTGTTTTTTTTAAACGGCTGGAATTTGTACCTTGATGGTTGTTTCAAAGACGCTCTCTGAGGGATGCAGAAATAGTTCTTTCACTGCTTTGACAAGTAAATCTGCAATGAGTTCTACACAGGCGTACATTACCCCACACGAGGCGCTAACTATCCTGCATGTGGGTGTTTTGTTTGAACAGGATGCAAACTTGGAGATGAGGGGCCGCAGTTGTTGGGTGCAAAACGCTGATTTAGGCGATTTAAAGTTGCACCTCAAACAGAATCTAGAAGTTTTCTGATGTTGAGCATCGTGAGGAAAATCGATCCTTCCCCAACAGCATGTATCATCTTCAGACTTTGCCCATTCCTCCAAATCCTCGAAATATGTTTGTGCCTCTGGGCTTTACTTTGAAGTCTTGAGCCTTTGTTGTAAAAGTGACCTTCACAGAGACTGCAGAATTATTAGTTAATGATAAAATATAACGCTTCTACAATTAAACATGTAAAAATGACTAGAAGGTCACATGTTTCATGTAGTTGTGTTCTCATCGTTACCACAAATGTTAGGTTTAAACCCAGAGAAATCTGCAATTTTCTTCAAATGTAATTTATTGGGGATATATCAGAATATACCTCACAATTGTATTCACGTTACTGAACATAATGTGAATAAACGTTCAACTAATTGTCACGTTCGTGAACATTTCTGCTTTCTGAGTCACGTCGGATCGCAAGCAACTTCACATCGCCAAACTACATCTTTTGTTTGCATTATTTAGATTGAGAGACCCCTAGTGGCAGAAATGTGCTTTACAGTTAGTTAATTAATCATGACTGTTCAGCCTCGACTTTGGAAATACTAGGCTGACTGAACAACCCCAGTATCAGGGCTAGTGGTTTTGTGGAGTTTCACCACAATATGATATTATATCAGTTCTTAGGACAACAGTGATATCTGCTGGTATCACAAAGTCTGCCACACTACGATTTTGATTCAGGTTTGCAGTCAATATCCGATCATATCATGTCACAGTTTAAGTTTCAGAAGAAGCTCCCGCTCCTTTCTTTTCTGTTTTAGGCTATAACACATAAATTATAGCTCAAGGAAGAGTTTTATTAGAGTCTAACATATGCAAATTGCCAAAAATAAGCACTAAATTAAAAATGACTGACTTCCGGTTTGGTTTAGGTCATGGCTCAGTGTGTTACACGTCTATTATCAGGACTTGCCCCTTAGGTGGCGCTGACGAGTCATTTTGCCTCGCCCAACCGCCCAAACATCAATAAAAAACGTAAATAATCATGACGTATGACGCATGTGCAAAGTTGCATGAATTTGGGGCATCTTTAGCCCCTCCATAAAAGTAATTTAAGATTAAGATTTCTTTTAAGAAATAAAGAAAGAAGGGATAGATTGAACCTAGTAATAGATTGAAGAGTTCACTTATTATTGCAATTCCATAAAGGTGTCAGAGACAAAAATAAAAGATTAGCCAAAAGAGAAGAGGCTAGATATCTAGTCTAGATACTGTATATAGTCCTTAGCGCTGACATTTACAGTTCCCAAGATGTAACTCAAAAGCATCTTTCATTAAACCCTCCCTGCCCACTTCTCTCAAACTCCACTCTTTTTAGTTCTTAAGTCAGGATTTATGTTTTAAGTTTGAAGTTTCCAAGCCCAGGCACAGACAGCCCTGATGACACCACTCTGACATCCTCGGAGGTTATTTTCATGGACTTGACAAAGCTCCTCCAGAGCCCCGGAGGACATTTTTCATCTGTTTTTGCAGGCTGAGTAGACTTCCCATGATGAGGAAAACTGTCTTCATGTGTAAAGTTTTCGGTGTGCTGCTTTACTCAAAAGGTAATTTAATAGATTCATTGATACTGAAAATAATCAGTTGATACGGCATTAAATAGTTATTGGATCAAACCGACACGTTTAGATGTAAACAAAACACTGTGAATTATTCTTTGTGGCAGGAGGCCAAAAATATTGGGCGACCCTTGTTCTCTGTCGTTTAGAATAAGCCGTTTTTTAGACACTGTAGCTCGTGAATGCACACGCTGCAAACTCAGAGTTAAGGGGCCATTTGGTGGAGAGAGCTGATATCCAGCGGCTGCTCTGTGTGGAATCGCACATCAAAGTTAATCTTGCACCGTCTGCTCTGGTGCCGTGGAGCACTAATCTGCTGTCAGTGTGATGAGGCTCCTGGACCAGTTCCCCTTTCCAGCACACAGGCACTAATCCGCAAGACCTTTCACGTTTTTCCACTTCCCCGTCACCTGAGCGCACAACAAAGGTCACAGGGGTCACTTTGAAATCTCATGTGATCAATACCAGTGGAGCCTTTGCACAGGTCCTCGTGCACAGTACGCGCCATTAAGAAGACAGTTTGGTCCATTGTGTCTTTTTCTAGCTGTGTCCTGATTGTGCTTTTCACATTGCCGAAATCAATAAAACAACAATACAACTATAACTACATACACTGCTGTTACTGATGCTACTACTGTTCAGCTACTTTCATGTTTTTCTCGCAATGTAATGTAACACAGGCGATAAACTGGGAGGTAAATTCAGATGTGCGGTGTGTTCGTAACATCAGTAGTGTTCACTTATAGTGTAAGGTGTGATGATCAAAAGGCAATGCCGAGCAAAGGGGTTTTCAGACTTAAATTAGCAATCTACAGTTAGTATGGCCCACTTCTGGTTTAAGCCCCACCCATTCCGAGTACGGGTGAGATTAATTTAGTTGGTTGAAGACATGCAGGCAGATACAGAAAATAGCGTACTTGCTCATCCTTACTATGAACCAGCCGCTGAGAAACTAGTGCCGACTCATTAATCACTAATTATGTGATCATTAGTTTTGTGCCCCCTCCAGTAAAGGACATCTTACTGTACTTGGTAATTGCTAAGAATTTGGTCATTACTTCTCGATTAGTAGCTACTGAGGTTTCACTGGGAGTTCACAAAAAGTCAGTAGCTATTTGTCATAACCATGAAGACGTCTAGTCGTCGTTATCAACTATAAGTTCTTCATATCACAGGCATTCACGAGTTACTCATTAACGACTCATTAATATCAGGACGTTCCTTAATCAATCCTCGCTCCCTGAGAAACTTTGCATATTTTTGTGCACTGTTTTGAAAAGAGTTAACAAGTCAGGCAAGAGAGCGAGCCACGCTTGTAGTTGGGACTTTTATATCCTATGGAGCACCAGGCCCAGATAACATAAGTGATCACAATAACTGACGCAGCATAAACAAACAAGCAGATGAAACAGCCAGTGGTGGGTAGATCGCTAAAAACAATCTGTATTCAAGTAAAAGCACAATTACTCCCGTTAAAAAAAAGGCTCAAGTAAAAGTGAGAATTACCATTTAAGAAACCTACCTCAAGTAAAACTACAAAAAAACAAACAGTGTCAGGTTAATAAATGACTCAAAGTTCAAATGAATGTCCATTTTTGTATTTTTTAAATCATAATCAATTGCACTAGAGATTAAAACGTTTAAAGATTTAAACCTTTAGAGTTGGCGCTGCTCTTTAAAGTTCAACTGCTACAAGATCAGTTAAAGTCGTTATCATAACATCAAACATTAACGTCATACATGAAAAATTAACTAACTACTGTCAGCGGCTGTTTAACTACATTTTCACCTACAGTATGCTTTTGGAGGTTGGAAGAGGCAAAGCAAGCACTTCATCAGGTTACTGTTGTCTTTTTCTTTTTTTTTCTTTTAGTATAAAAAGTGTGTCCAGATGTGCATTTTGTTCTTGGTTTTGTCCCGTCGTTAAGCATCTTGGTCAAAAGACAGGTGGTGCTTCTTGTTCTTCCAGGCAGCTTCAAACTTAGCATCTGCACTCGCACGCTCCCCCCATCCTACACGCAATCCCTACATCTAGATCAGACTAGTTTAAACAAATTGGCAAATGTAGAAGTACAATTTGTTAAAAGGAACATGAGAAGTACTCATTCCTCAAAAAAACATTGTTCACAGTTGGTCATCTCAGAATGTTCCCCATTCTCACCTTTAACCCCAGCGCAGGCCCTCACACAGCAGAGGTGAGGTGGCTCGCTGCCTGCTCAATCTAAAGCTTTCTGTGTTCAAGAAAAATGCCACCACTCTGTCGCTCGCATGCCGATTAACCTATGATGAATACGGAATGAGTTCATTAGCATAATCGCTTGAGTGTCTGATGATTTCATTTTATTATCACGTTCCCATAATCCATAGCTCCGATGCTCCTTCATTCTTCCGACCCCCTCTTTCATGTTCCTTTGCCCTCCCCATTCAGCCACGAAGCAGTGTAATTGCATTATCAAAGTGTTATACTGACATTGCGGGGATATATTTTTAGCCCCTGGCTTTTCTGAAGTAATGTAATGAGGAGCAATCTAAACATGGAATGACAAATTGGAATTAAGGGCTAATGTTTGAGTCAGTTTACCTTGGTTTCATCATGGCCCGGCCATTTGAAGACTTGCATCATCCAGACCTCCCCCACGACACTCACAGATTACCATTTTCACATTTGCGTGTTTGCGGAATAGCATCCTATTTTATGGATCCGCACGGACACTTAACCATCGTAAAAACCTCTATTAATACAGAGCGGCCATTCATCTCGCAATTAAAAGAAATCGCCACAAGGCTTCGGTCATAATCGTGACGGGTGAGGCGCTGAAGTCGAGGTGACTTGGCATATAATAGCGGTGAAAAAAGGGGGGGTGCGTTTTTGCATAGGACAGCAGTTGTTTCTCAAGTGTCAGCAGGTGTAGACCGGGAAACTGGAGAAGAGCAGAAGAAAAAGAAAAATGTCAAGCAGGGCTGCGCTAGCACCGCATGATAATAGAAAAGGAGGAGAAAGGGAAAAAGAGAATGAAGCGTTTCATCTCCAGCTCATAGTTAGAGGCAGGCAGGTCCAGGCAGAGGAAGGGTGAGTCAAAGTCAGGAATGGAAGAGCGGTAGAGAGGAAAGCTTTTTATCATCCCTGACTCTTAAGAAGATCTCCCAAATGAGAGAGGGCGTGCATGCTAATGTCAAAGCCGCGGTGATAACTAGCCGCCTGGTTTCGCAGGGTGAGGGTTAAGCTGGGATTTGGAGGGGCTGAGGGAATACATGTTTGATATGTGAGCGGGAGAGAGCTGAGGTGCCTTTGCCAAAGCTATATACGTGGGGGATTATTCTATATGGTTTATCTGTGTCGGCACGGCTAAGAGAGAGGAATTTCACCGGCCTTTCTTGAGCGTGTGTAGCTCCCGAGACTCCCGGGTGAACGTTCAGCCGGAGGATCAAAGCCACATTGACACTGCTGCATCACAGGGTCTTCATTTACAATGCATTAACACCGACTGGCATGTAGCCACGCATGCCTCGGCTGCCTTCCTTGAACTTCACATGCTAACCTTCATCGCCTTTCACGAAATCTGCAGAGACCCGATCTCAGCTGGGTTTGCGGATGCAGCATACAAAAACAATCTCTCCTCACATCTGCTTCCACACTTCATTTTGCCGCATTTCCAGCATCCAGTTTGAGCGACGCAGTCTGTGCATTTTTCTTTTTGCCCACCAAGTCGGAGATGTTCACCTATCTCAAAGTTGTCCTTCCCTGTAGCTATTGTTCGCAGTTACTCATACTCGAGTGCTCTTGTTTTTCCTTCCACACGCATTACACCAGGCAGTGCGGTCCTCTGCCTCCCTCCTATCTCTGCTTTCCCATCTCCCCATTATGTTGTGTAGTTCTGCCAGCCTCTCCTTCTCTCCCTTATCACCTGCAGTGAAAATCTAACGGGCTAATCCCGGCGCCTGTGGGATTCCCCCCCTCTATAATGATGTATATCTGAGGGATAGCATCAGAGCAGAGCCTCCTATCAGCCCACACACTCTTAATCCCATCAGTCTTTGGTGTCCGAACCCAAGAGAGGCAGCGTTTTCGGATGTTGTGCTCCCGGGCTGGAGCCAGAGACGCGGCGCAGAACATCAGGAATGATACGAGGTGTTTAGGGATCATGTTGGAGATCGTGTTCATTTATTGTGCTTCTGATTCTTTAGACCTTGTGGTGTATCTCCCCCAAGGATTGCATTGCAGTGGTACATTCTGTAGCTGTGTGCGGCTGCACTGAGGAAAAATCTTGCGGGCCAGTCTCTCTGAGATTTTATTTCACAGTCTGCTCATGGTGGAAAAACAGATAAACACAGAATGCGCTTAAAATTTTAACGTGCTGACCGAAACACAAAACAGATTTACATTTCGCTCATTAATAATATAAATGTATGGTACACTGGAGAGAGTTTTCTTTTTTGTTCGCCCGGCTTCCACTCGCACTTGTTTTTCTGTAAAATTCAGCAGTCCGTGTTTGCTGCATTCCTCTTTTCTCACTCAGTGGTCAGATTCACGATGCCTGTTGGCACAGAAGAGAACAATCTTATAGCCTTTCCTTTCTTGTTTTTACGAACTAAATTTTTTATGAGGACTCTGACATAACCACCCCCAAGACCTCCTTCTGCAGTACTCCATAAATCCTGCGGTCTTCACAACTACACCCCGGAAAATTTATATCTCCTTGTCACTCATGTTAGTATGCCTCCATGGCATGCAGGCGGTATAATCCATTTTTCTGGAGATTCTGAATTCATAGTTGTATGAGCATGATGGAGTTCAGGAGGGAAATTACATTTTTTTTTGGTACATCTATTATTTAACTGTCAGCAAGGATGAATATTGTGCTCTTTCAGCCTTGTGGAGAAGGTACATAGAACAGTATTGTCGCGGGGCATTGCTCCATTTGCTTCTTGTCAGGACTTGTAAAATATGGAGCCCTTTCTCGGTCGGTCAGCGTTAGGCTTCATCACCTCTGTGTCATGTTCCTCGGATAAGATTTTAATGTTGTGTCCACTCTGACACTCTATGATAGTCCGCCTTGGCTTTGCGTTTCACATCACGCCCGCAGGAGATGTCACCACTGTACGGATATCTGATACTTCCCGACCTTGCCACTGTCCCGCTGTCCCTGCACAGTTTTAACGCCTCTCTCCGTCATTATCAACTTTTGATTGGTACAGTTAGTGACAGTATCGGCGTTTCAGGATAATTGACAGGTTCGGGTCTCACAGGTTTGGAGGGCTTGCCTCTGCTGTAGAAACCACTGAACTGTGAAACTGAGCGAGTGAATTACCCCTAGGAAGCACTGATAGGGAGCTGGGTGTGCGATGGGACGGTCGGCGAAGGTCAGACAGAAAATCCTGCATTCACAGAATCATGAAAGGCATGCTGAGGACGTACGATGCAGAGAGCATGTTTGGAATTCACCAATCTCAGTGTATTGAAATGATAGAAAATGCTAATTCCTGGTTGACCTTGACATTTTTTCTCCCAATTAGGTGCTTTTTTTTTCAAATGAATGCCTTGTTTTAGCATCTCAAAGAGCATTTCATAACAAGTTCACTGGGACTCAACACGCGCAACGGATGCCAATGATGAATGCATCTCATACAGGGAAATGCCAAGAGGGACGTGGAAGCTTGGGAAGGGAGGTGAGATTGAAATTAATTTCAGATTCAGATTATCCGATTGCAGGCCCCTCTGTAATTATTGGCATGAAACAACGGGGATAGATTGGCGCGCGAGATAGGAGCGTGTGCTTAATTCATCTTGATTCTAATCAGCTGACGAATCAAAATGCTTAATGTATTAATCAAATTAGCGCCAGTCCATTGCTTCCCATTGAAATATCAAAGTGGAGCAGATCAAAGTGCGGTTTGATGAGATTCAATGTCTTTACCATGACGGATTTAATAGGATGGGCGCACACAGTCCAGCAGCTCCGGTATCTTCGTCACAGGCTTTTCTCTTCATTTTGAACACCTTGACCTTGATCGCTCACATCAATGGAATCCAACTCTGTGAGGCCGTTTAAGCGTCATTCATTCCCCTTTGCTTTTATGATGCCACTTTACTACAGTCACTTCAGCAAATAGGCGAGTTAATTTCACTGTAAAACCCAGGAAGTGAAAGCCAGAAGCACCGTGACAGAGGTGCCAGTGGATGATCGGATTTCAACGCAGTTGACAAAGCCCCCCTCAGCCCAAAGATCTGCCACAATCCTCCTTGGATCCTAATTGTCAGCACTGCTAAGCTGTTGGCGGGGATCTCAACTGGCGTGTCAGTTGGTGGGACAGCAGGACTTACTTCAGACCTCTGTGATTACATCACAAACTTGAGCCTGTTCTCACTTAAGAGGGGTGTTTTTATGTAAGTGTTCTTTTTGTCCTGCCAACCAGACCCGAACACTTTAATAGGCTGATGTACACGCCAGTGGATATGACCAGAAAAGGTCAGATTTTCTACAGTTTTGGCTTGTTTTACCTGGAAAGACTTAATTTCATTTTGTTTGATTTGAGAATAAAAGACCTAAGTGGTCTCCGAGAGGAGAAGTAAACAAATGACGTGTCTGTAAAGTCATCCAGATATCTTGTTTGTTTTTTTTCCTCCTCTCGCTTCCCACTAACCAGATGGCAGTCAGATTTCAGACACAGGGTTCTGGAAGACAATCAAGGAACAAGATTGCTTTTTTAGTAAGGGGGATTGGTTTAACTAGATGTCAAATTAAAGGCCTTTTCACGCACACGCACGCACATAAATGAGTGCATATTCTCGTGACTGCTTGTGTGTGTGTGTGTGTGTGCTCCTGTGTGTCCAGGCGTGTCCATGTTATTGGGTGTCGGCGCTCGCTGTGAGGCGGTGAGGTCATGTGCAGAAATCTGTCTCAGAGCACCCCCTGATGGAATACCGCACCGCCTTTAAGGTCAACCGCACAAACTCTGCCACACAGGGTTGATACAGGGACTCATGAATGTTTGATTGGTCTATTATCCCAGCCGGGCGGGGACATTCATGCCCCGCTTCTGGAATTCAAATATTCCTTTTAGTCTGACAGTTTCTCCTCTCCTACGCCGTCTGAGGCGAGCCCCCGGTTTCTGCTCTCTCTCACCGCGCTGGGCTTCATCTGCAATGCTGTCATCTCACTGTAGGACAATTCTACACAATGCGCTGTTTTTTAAGACCGCTGCAAGTGCGTGCGCAGCGTGGTTTCAGGTGGGTGGAACGGGGGAATTGATACTCAGTCATTCCGACACTCCTCTTCCTCCTCTGCAGGGTGGATAAGGATCTGGCCATCCATCTTCGTGTCTCACCCATGTCAGCTCGGGGTAGCAAACGTGGGTACCTGGTAGTCAGAGACAACAAGAACAAAGCAGGAACATTACTTTAATCTCTCGCCGCTGTTAATTCCTGCCTCTGCCGTCATCCAGGAGGCAGAGCTTTGTGTATCTCAGCTTCCCCCTTATGAACAATCCATCACTGTTAGTGCCTCTCTCCCGAGTGCTCCTTTCTTTTTTCACCTGCTCGATGCTTTGCTTTCAAAAGGCGATGCTCGCCGCTGAAAGGAATGCAACACGGCGTATTCCACAGTTGACTGTTCAGACTTATTTTCACATCCAGCAGCATCTTGACACCCCTCCGGTTGGAATAACACACACGTGAGCAGCCACACTTAATGCAGGGGAATGTCGCCCTGCATTTTTTATGTGGATCTCTTAATAGGCTTTCAACAGTACATCCTGAATCTATAATTGACACCTGCTGTCAGGCTCCGTCGGTGATTACATAGGAAAATGGCTTGACCCGTAATGAACTGTAAAACTAATGACATCTGCGTGAGATTACTCAACTTGAAAGCAAACTGTTGTACATGAAGTCCCATCAAGCGTGATATTAAAATGTCCACTTTTACATCTTTCCGCCCAAGCTCTGTAAAAGCCCAGGCTGTTGGGCCTAACGTGATGGAAACCTGAGGCTAATGACTCAAGCAGACGGCCGTGGGCATTAGACAACTTCATTTATGAAATAGTCAACCTCCCGTGTAGCGATACATTCACATTACCCTGCCTCACTTGAGAGACGCGCGGCTGTCACAGCCACTGAGCAATGCTGATGTCCTTTCCTACCTGCATTCATCTTACTCTCAGGAGGTAATGGTCTTCTCAGGTCATTTGCGCATGAGGCTCTCGATCATCCATCTCACCCACCTGCAATCCTGTGGATTCTGTGGATTGCAGGTCCTCTGCAGCATGTAGAGGGATGTTTGGAAAGACAAGGAAAACAAACATGCTCTAAATCATTCTTTTTTTTTTTTTCTTTTTTTCTTAAATCCCTGTGCTTCCTGTGCCCTAAAGTGTCTGCAGAAGGCTATTAATGAACATGCAGGCTATGCTCAAATGATTTGTGGGTATAATTTGCAGGTTTTTGTGTGTAGTGCTTTTAATAGCCTGGGAGAAATGACTGATTACGATATTGAATGATTATCACCAACACAAAGTCACAGAGCTTGTGACTTAATGTTTAGTTTGATAGTCTTGGTAGTATAAAGTGTTTAGTACATGCAAGAACAAATCTTCAATCTGAAGCGACTTCACTTCAGAGTCATTTCTGTCTGTACATTACGTCCTCATCAGGCGCTTGTAAAAGACCACAAAGTCACGGAAACAATCAAAATATGACGACTCTGTTTCACATAGTTGGCTGCTCAGCCATTAACCTTATAAAATGTGTCTGTATAGTCTAGTTTTGTACTGGACTGAACATAATGGAACCAGACACACACTGAACTCACTGACAGAGGTGTATGATCTTGAATTTGAGTGAAAATAGCAATACTAAAGTGGAAGAAATACTCGGTTGCAGGAAAAAGCCATGCATTTAAATTGTTAGTTTTATAGAAATAACATTTCCCTCCGATGTTACTGTACTGCACCGCTGTCGCTAGCAGCCTGGCTACTGTCCAAAGCAAAAAAATAACCGTAAGAATCTATATTTGACCCGGAAACCCTGATCTCAGTACTATGAAAAGGCGGAGTTAAACACTCGTAGGCACTCTTATTATTAAGTATGCAGGCTTAGTTACTTTCTGATCTTGTAGAGGTAATGGGGGTTTTGAACCGTCTCGAGTCCCAGCGGTCAGAGGAAACACATATATATATACATATACATATCAACACTGGATCGCTTTCCACTGAGTGAATGGTGTTCACTCTTGTTTTACCTCGCTTTCTATCCTCCATCAGCTGGATTTTTTTTTCTTTTCCACAATTATTCCAGTTCTTCCACTGTTACCTGTGGGTAGCGAGGGTAAACAATGCCTCTTCCTGTTCTGGTTGTGCACTGACAAACTTGTTTCCTTTGTGCTGTAATTCAACCTTTATTTTTGTGGCAAAGCAAAGGGTTTATATAGAGCCAAACTACACACGGGTGGTGTTTTCTACAGCCAGTATGCACTCAGCATTTTTACTTCAGAATAAGTTAAAGCAAAAAAAGTTGTCTCATGCCAGGGTTAGGGTTATGTAAAGAAAGTAAAAAGCATTCATTATGGAAATGATATAATTTATGTTTTTGGATTGTAGTTAATGCTGCATTAATGTGATCATCACTTTAATGTGGAAGCTGGTGAAGTTGGCTTTATTACTTTAGTTTAGCTGCTCGTTCATGTCAAAAATATCGAAACACCGATAAATATTGCTACAGAATATTTGAAACTGTTTCGAATCCAAACTGTACTCATTATCCACAATATGGATACTGATACCAGCAGTACTTTCTCTCTCTCTCTCTCTCTCTCTCTCTCTCTATTCTCTCTGACAGCAAGTCAACACACACACTGCTGCAGTGGCCACCCTCCTCACACCCAATTACCTTAAAAGCTAAAATCGCACAGTACATAACCCTTGCTATACTTATCTTTTAGCGAATATTAAAAATGTGATGCCCTCAATGTCATGTCAGTATTTTCTCATGGTGTCAGTATCGGTATTTTTATATTCTGTATTGTTTTTAAAAAAACAGCAAAGAAACCTGTGACTAAAGTCTTCAAATGCTGGACTTGTTAGCAAAAGTGGACTAACAAGTAAAATATTCGGCTCTAGGAGTGTGAGAAACAGAAAATGGAAATATTAAAGTAGAGTAAAAGTACCTGAAAAGTGTCCTTGAGAACAGTAAAGTAAAGTAAGTGGACTAAGTTGCTTTTCACCACTTCTTTCTGCTAAACGTTGGGGATGAACGACGATTCATTCACTCACTGTTGTTCACACTACCGTGTGTAAATAGTAAGTGGATACAAATCTTCACACTGTATTGAACACAACAATTAAATAAACAGCTGAATGATTTGTTATTTCCACTTCCTGTAAATGGCACCGGAGGCGATGGCTAATGTAAAGAAAGCGAGTCCGTGAAGACAGCGTGATTCTAGCTTTACCTTGAGCACAGACAGGTCCAACTGCCTGATAGAAGACAGGCGCATTAATCTCTTTAATGGGGATGATTCAGTCCCGTCTGACATATGTACAACCATTAATCTGTTCATGCTGAATGCGGCCCGTTCAACATTTCTATGATGTTGAAAAATGACATGCATGTACTGCGGTACACCATCAGATCAGTGCTGCACAGAGAGCCACTGTTGGCTTTATCTCGAACATGTTAAGTGTGGTTTCACCGCTTATCTACATTCAATATTCAGGGTCCATTTTGATGCGTGCAGGAAAAACAAAACACACAAATGCCCCACCGACTTAAAATGAATTTCTCCAGGGTGCAGCATCACGCTGACTGTTCCCTTCCCCCTTCTGCCTTTACCCAATGTGATACTACACCCTGTATCTTTCACAAGCTGTTCGGCTAACTGAGGTCACAGGGGACATGTAGCGCGTTTGGTCACGACGTGAAAGCATTAGCCCGTGCCAGCAGGTGTGTAATTATATATGAAACAGGGTTTTAAAAGAGAAACATGACGATGGCACGAAGAAAAGTAGGACACGCACAAGAGACTTCACAGAAGTCCTATTTATTCCTCACCCACTTCAAATGTGTGACTTCTTATTTGAAGTTGTGAAATAATCCAAGGTCACTGTAACTATTTCAAGACTGGTAAAAATAACATTAAACACACAACAGCTTAACATGATAAAAACAAGCCTGCGAGCCGATTCTTTTAAAAGGTTTTTTTTTCTTCTTTCTTTTTTTCTTGTTTCTCCACCCCATGTGCTCACTTGTTTGTCTGTTTTTCTGTGTTGCAGGTACGGCGACATGGTGCCAAAAACAATCGTGGGGAAGGTGTTTGGGTCCATATGCTCTCTGAGTGGGGTGCTGGTCATCGCCTTGCCGGTCCCTGTCATAGTGTCAAACTTCAGCCGTATCTACCACCAAAGCCAGCGGGCGGAGAAGCGACGAGCCCAGAGGGTACTGACTCTCCCCCCTTCTTCCTCCGCCTCCCTCTTCCTTCCTTTCTCTCTCTATCTTCTCTCTGTTTTGCCTCTATCTGACTCTTTTTCTCTGTCCATGTCTTATCCGCACGTAACAGAATGACAGGGCAAACACTATCTTTCCAGAATATTAATCTTTTATTGTGTTCTCTGTGTATGTGTGTATTGGGTGGGCTAAACCTGCTTGAGTGTATTTCAGTGGGAGAAAGGAATAAGAGAGGGAATGACAATGACTGAACAAATGATCTTCAGAGTATGGTGTCAGCAGCTTTTCAATAGCAATATGTGCATTTCTTCCTGAAAGTGTTTGCTAAGGCAGAATTTCCTAATGGTAGATTTAAGCGTGCCCTCTCCCTACTAAATACTGTGACTGCCAGAGGGAGACAGAGCCAATTAGTGTGACAGACAAACCGTCAGAGGCTAAAACAGAGGTCTGTTTGTTCAAACAGAAAACTCGAGTTGCTAGAATCCGTGCTGCGAAGATTCGAGGCACTAATGCCTATATGCGCTACAAACAAAATGGGCTCCTGATCGACTCACTGGAGGAGGTAACGAGACCAA
>OMLP01028315.1:0-14436 GCA_900302685.1 Spondyliosoma cantharus
CCACAACCAAGACGTTGGCCTCACAGTTGGCGGCCACATACTGACAAGCTTCAGGAGAGTTGGTCGTGTAAATTCCAGTTCCTAGACCACTACGGCACCAATCAGACACAGGAGAATGCTCATTTGCCTACAGTTTGTATCACAAACTGGTTCATGAATACAGTTAAAGTTGTTCTCTTTTTTAAACCAGGAAATCCTCTTTGAGATGAGAGGTCCTGGCTGAAATAGCAGCATTCAAAATGAGTTTACACACATAATACTGATAACAGTTATTCCACGACATTAGAATCAAACAGGAATGTGATCATCAAGTCAGATATTAAGTATCTAACACAAAAATACTTTTTATTCTCGAAACAACCAGAATGGCGCCTGTGAAACTACCTGAAGCAACACATCTAAAATCTAAAATACTCAGAAACATCGACAACCAGAGGAGAGAGCACACAGTTTCTGCATTAATCATTCAAACTGGTA
Source organism: Spondyliosoma cantharus (assembly GCA_900302685.1). Taxonomy (NCBI): domain Eukaryota; kingdom Metazoa; phylum Chordata; class Actinopteri; order Spariformes; family Sparidae; genus Spondyliosoma; species Spondyliosoma cantharus. The sequence continues at coordinate 478 of OMLP01028315.1, forward strand.
CATTTGATTTACTGCATGTCAAAATTACAGCATGCTTTTTTGGGTATTTTAAGGTATTTTAAAGTCTTTGAATAGGTGCATAACCAACACATGTTCGGTGTCACTCATCTATCCAAGAAAAGTGACTGAATATACTGACAATATGTTTTGCTGTGTCCATAGTTTTCCAGAAAACAGAGCAGAAATGAGGAATCTAACATCTGAATTATGTTTCCTGAGACTTTAAACTGTAACAACACAAACAGGCGTGGGCAGAGACACACAGATGGACTTTGAGATAACCATGGACAGAGATAAATGTGCAGCCGCTGGTGAAACAATGTGCAGAAGTGGAAGATCTGTAAATGTGATCTTACCCGGCGAGGATACTGCCGATGTCTGCGATGAACCACTCGGGGGAGTTGAATCCCAGAATCCCCACACCATGGTAACGCTCCAGCCCCAACTACAAGAACACAAGTTGTGTGGGTTATTTTTGTATTATAAGAACATGTATTTTTAATGGCACAGAGCCGCTGCTACTCTTGACCTACATTTTGAAAGTCACAAACGTGTCCATGAAACAGGAGAGGTAACACAAGCTGAGTATTTCACACACCCAAGTGTTAGTTTTCAGCCCGTTCTCACGCAGAGAGGGAAGTAAATTCACACAACAGGTGCCAGGAATTTAAGGTTTTGTGTAGTTTGCTCATGCTGGAGTATAAAGTAGTTATTTGTTTATTTAAATGAAACAGTGACTATGACTTTCTGACTTTAAGCTTTGCTGCTATTTGCTTCAGGCCAGACTGAAAGCAAAACCCCCCTGAAACAAGCAAGAATTGAAGATGGCTGCAGGAAAAGTCTTGCAGAGCATTACTGGGAAAGATACCAATTATTTGCTCATGCCAGTGGGTCAGATTATTATAAATAATGACCTTATGGTAACTTGTCACCTGTCTGCTTTTAAAGTTTTAGTGTATTCAGAAACAAGCATAATACAACAAATACTAAAAAATGTAATGTCATATATCACAAATGCATTTTTTTAGATATGGAAGGAGTATATTTGAAGATACATGTTGATATATTGTATGTATATGATTAAATGATTTCATAATAAGTTGATAATATACAATGATGAATAGTCAACTCGTCATTTTCATCTTGTAATATGAAATATATCAGTGTTCAATGGACAGAGAAAAACAGAATACTAATATTTTTGAGTGAAATATAAATATATAAAAACAAGTCATATATTGAACACAAACAAACCTTGAGGAAACTTTTAGCAGCTGCCCGGCACTGATCATAGTATTGCCTCCATGTCATGGTCACCCACCGGCCCTCTTTCTTGTAAGCCAAGGCTGGAAAGTGTTCAAACTGTTGCACCGTCTCCAGGAACATCTGATGGATGGTCATTGGCGCTTCCGAGGCCGGGCCTGAGCCGTCCATCCTCAGCCTGACTGCCTTGTCTCTGCTGGTGCTCCATAGCTGGTCAGCTGGGGCCAGAGTTGGTGCTGTGGTAGACAGAGGAACTGGCTTGGGCTCTTCTATACTGGAACCACAGGGGCAGCAGCGTTTACCTGCCATTACCGACTAGTCCAGAAGACACTGCACCACACCAAGAGACAGCACCCTTGTCTAGTCAGATGCATGAGACGACTGAAGACATCTCTGGACTGCCCATGTGAGTTTATTACACCTGCAGTCAGAACAACAGGATTTCCAGGTTGTGCAGTAAACAGGGAAGGCAATCTTGATACCTGAGACCAAACAGAAAGCTGAGGAATGTCCATACCTACTAGCCAATCAGGTTTGGTTAGATGGAGTAACATGCTTTCAATACAGTACGATAGATTAGATTTACTAGATTAAGAGCACAAAAAAACACACAGCACAAAACAGAAACAATACAAAGGCCCTGATTTCCTGCCAGTTATTTGCTGTTATTCTTTTTGTTTTGTACTTAATGTCATTTTCTCTTCCTGACATCCCTCTGTCCAGTTTCTGAATCTCACCAGAACTACAGAATGGTACTGATTCTTTGGTTTCTTTAGTTTGTTTCCATTTTTTTCCCATCCTGCACATGGCTTTGGTGCTGATTGTACAATTCACCAGATACTAAACTGAAAGGCTTTGATTTGGATGTTTTATTCACAATATATATATTAATATACAGCTGGACCTATTTATCAGGCTGTATTCTGTTCTTCCGCTGACTGGAAGTGTAAATTTACATACTATAAGCTTAACATTTAGTTTAACCAAGCAATGTGTCATTAAGACTTAATATTTAGGTTTGACATTTAGATTTAACGTTTAACATCTGAACTCTGGATTTAACATTTAAAGATTTAGATATAACATTTAGATTAAGATTTTTGCAAGTTTACATTTAACATTTAGATTTAAATTTAGTTGTAAAGATTAAGATTTAGATATATCAGGTTTAGCATTTAACATTTAGATATAATGTGCAGACTTACATTTAATATTTAGATTTAGTATCTAACACTTAGATCTATCATTAGGTTTAACATTTAACATTTAGATATAGAATTTAGATTTAAATTTAACAGGTTTAGTATTTAACATTTAGATTTAACATTTAGGTTTCATACTTAATATTCAGATTAAACATTTAGATTTAATTTATTTATCTACATGACATTTTTATGGGACATGTGACCTATTCCCATAATGATGAGATGCTCATATTATTTATTTACATTACGGATGCCTTGTAAACAAACAAACTAGCCAACAATTTACCCAGCTGGGGTAGAAATGTGTTTGTTAGGTCAAATAAGTCTACTACCAGATCCCTTATAACTTTAAAGATGTATCAGACAGAGTCAGACAGACGTCACTGGAATGTTGTCTAGCATGTGGCACTGTCACAAGTTATGTCTTGTAACAACTTGACCTTGATTAAAAGCTGATTTCATTTGACGGAAGATGAAAGAGTTACTGTCTTGAACCCTTGCTCCAGTTTTAATATCAAAAGGAAGAGTCATATTAGGTTTACTCTCACTCTCACCATCCAACCCTTCTGTTTGACTGTAGCAATGTCGTAATCACCACTGAAGCAACTGATGATAATTAAAGCCCAAACAACTCCATAATAAAATAACTTGTGAAACAAGATGAGTAAGTGAACGACAACAAAATCTTAATGGAAAGAATTATTAAATAAAATGAAGTGTAAGAACCCAATGATGTTAATGGGCATGTGTGTGAGTGTGTCTCTGGGTGGGTGTGTCCCATGTGTTGAGTTACAATACAGTGTGTTGTGTATTTGGATTGTTTCTTGATAAATTAGTCAATAATTATGAATTGATTAATTATCAAAATGGTTGTTTCTGTCAATTATTTGATATCTCTTTATCATTTCAAAGATCTCATTTATTTCAAATAGCATTACAAAACCAACCAAACCAACTTCTGAATAACCTTTTCACACAATATTTTGGGCTTTTCCTTTATGGATTAAGATATTCTTTACTGCTACGGGTTTTAAAGGAGCCACAATTAGCGCATAAAATACAGGAGAAATATACAATGTGATGTATTGTCACAAATTACAAGGATATAAGTGTTTTAATTTCTACAGTATTTTTTATTGTAACAATGCAGGAGGCAACAGTTTAAAGCATACACGTAGAAAACATGTAAGCTACATCAACCATCATGTAATTGCAGGGTATCGTGGTCACAGGAAGCTCTTTATTTTGATTTCTCATTTGCTTTCTTGAAATCCTGGCATATTTTTTGTGATGTCGTTCTGTTTCTTTACCATAAATCAGGTAGGAAATATCTAGAAAATGCACTTTTATGCTCGCCAAAATATCAGGTTGCATTCTTGGAAAGCTGGTTGTGCTGCTTGTCATTTTAGAGCATCTTTTTCAGTTAAGAACATCATTCCACTCAAAACTTTCCCAGCTCAGCTCGAGGTAAAGAGACCTGACATCATCTTCTCCCACATTTTATTTAATTTATTTTCGTTTCGTTTCGTTTCGTTTCGTTGAATGATATTACAGTATCTTTGATATGTGTCATAATGTACTGATCATTATCATTATGACCCTCATGCTGTCACTCCAAGTACATGTCTTACTTTACCACATAGTTCAATAAAAAAGCAGTAAAGCAGCACGTTAAAAAAAAGAGACCTTACCTGACTAACCGAGTAACTAGTGTCTGGAGAACAGTTGCCTAACTGGTGGACATTGTATACAAAACCACAGTTGATGCACTTTGCCATGACTAGCAAAGTTATTTCCTTTTTAGTTTATGCAAGAGGGCACTTCTTGCAATAAATCGCATTTTTCTATCATATCTTGTTATAATTTCCATGTTGCACTCCTGACTACCCCCTAATCACTGAGGGATTTTCCAAAATGTCTAAAACCCCAAATCGTCTGAATTGTTGGGTACTTTCGTAAAAACAATGAAAAATCTATATATATTCTGCATGTCCAGAACAAATGATTTTACACCAGGTTCATTACTGTATGTTTATTTTACAGAATTGACATAGTACAGACTTGAATATAAAGTGCTCACAAGAAAACATTGTGCAAAAAAAGGAATTTCCTTCATTCTGATTTATTAAATAGCAGTTGAATGTAAAAAGCAAATGTGTAACTCCGGCTGACTTTCTGTTACTGCGGTTAGATATGGCACAACACTGATCTCATGTGGATGAAGTCATTAACTACAATGTGTAATTGTACTCACCTCATGAGTAGAGAGTAAAACATACATAATTAAATGGTACACTTGCTGACGAAGATCTTTAAATGTATAAAAACAAGAACATGTTAAACTTGGTTAATCAAATAGACATTCATCAGACAGAGTAGGCTGTATGGTAGCTATGCCATTATATCCAGTAGTAGTGAAGTCAGGAACAAGACGGGACATTTTGTTAAAGGACCAGTTCACCAATATCAAAAAAGAGCACTTCTTGGCACCTTGGCACCAGTGATATCTAGCCATGAAGATAGTTTGGGCTTTATTTGCCCTGTAGTTAGGGTTAGGTAATTGTTGTTCTTCCTCAGACATTAGAAAAAAATAAATAAGAATAAAACATGTCTTTTTATAAGTGATTTCCTATAAGGCTGCATAATTCACTGAACAAGTGATCAACAGCTTTCATAAAGAACTCGTTGTTTTGTAAAAAGCAGTTCCAGTGAAAACTGTTTATGATGAGATACACGGTATGTTAGATTATTGAGATATAATGGAAAACAGTGACTGATTAAAGAGTTTGCTGCTGTAGTTCATATTTTCCTCTCCACCAACTTATACTCAAATATTTGGCTCTTAAGCTACAAAATGTTATCTGTTATTTCACTGAGAACAGTGTCCTGCTGTTGCTGCTGTAAATAAGATTAATAAGAAAAGTAAAGTTGAGGACTTCTGCATGGCTAAATACCACTCGAGATTGGTGTGTAAATATATTTTGTACTTTCGGTGAACTGATCGCTGGCTTCTTCTTTCTCATTTGGTCGTGATGGCGACTCCCCCCTTGATCCAGGCGTTGCTGTTGAGAAGAGAGAGCATGAAGCGAGCCACGTCTCCTCTCGCCACTGTGCTGCCCACAGGGTTACCACTGCTGTCGGGCACAAAGTATCCCTCATGGGTCAGAAACTCTTGAGCTGTAGAGGGACGCAGAAGTGAGAAACTGTGAATGAGAGGCATTACAACCAGAGCATTTTCATTTGTTCCTTCAGGGAGTGAAAGGCAGAGAACATGCCTTATAGGAGGTGGCCTTTACAGAAAAATGAGGCCCATTCATTCATTAACATGAAGCTAATAAGCTTGAACTCTGAGGCAGGAAGGCTTTACACCTCAGCACTACAAAACTAAATGAATGAATGATCTGTTTGCTGGTTAAATAATGTTCTTGAGTCTGTTTATAGGTTGGCTTCTGCCCCCTGCTGGCCGCTGCTTGTCTGCTATTACCTGAGGCCGGCAGGTTCTTGAGACCAGGAGGGCGAACCACAGTCCAGTTGATGTCCTCAACATTCTGAAGAAACTGCTCCATCTCGTGCATGTTGGTGAGGACGCTTCGGATCATCGGCAGCAGGAGGAACCGGATCAGATAAGATGACTTTGTCCCAGAGTTGGCTAACAACAAAAACGATAAACAGTGAAATTCAGAGGTATATCTGTGAAATCTTAATCTCTCAGATTTCACCCAGAATGTGCACGGATAGTACTTTTCATTCTGATTACAGTGAAAATGAATTGATTAAGTAAAAACCTGATTCAGACCATTTCTGTGTTAAAACTCCGGGAAAATAATGAACCAAATGAAGGGAGAGTACGAACAGCGGGCTCCATTCATGTCTGTATCCATATCTGTATCTGACATTGAGAATAAATGAGCCCTAATATGACTAAAAACGACAAACAACAAAAAACAAAAAACAAAACAAAACAAAACAGGATTTAGTGTCAGAGCCTCTGTCTGGCATAGACTGGAACTTCTCTGTTCATTTCTGATATTTCAGTGGCTGTAATCAATGGGCACAGACCATAATGCTTCTGGATGCAATTGAATAGACCTACAACTAAATGAAGCAACAGAACGCATGAACAACCAATTGTTCAAATTTGTTCAGAAACTGCTTTTTCGTGATGTAATAAGTAAAATCTTACGTAACTGTTACCCTAATTTATACAACAGAACCCTGCTGCATGTTCAAACCTGCTACATATGATATATGAACAGTTGTTCTGACATGGGCCTCTCTGACCGGCTAACACTCATTGGCTTTGTTGGTTGGGTTTGGGAAGGTTAGGCATGAGTAGTGAAGATTGGTTAGAGTTGGGGTACGAAAATCAGGGTGAGCCAGTCAGAGTCAATGTAGTGTGTGCTGTCCTTACGTTCAGTGTACCAGGAGGTCATGGTGATGATCCTGTTGACTCGGGCCTGTCGCATGGCACTGATCATGACATTCATAGACATCGTGTAGCCCGTCACCACCGAGAGGATGGAGGCCGGGAAGCCGAGGCATGACATGACCACATCCTGTCCTTTGAAATGAGTCTTCAGAGCATCTACTGAGAAAATATCAGCCTCCACCACCTGGAAACAGCGAACAGGGAAACATGAATAATGTGTGAATTTTAGCTCTTTTTACTTTTGTCAACACGGATGAAGAGCAGTGCATGATCAGGAACCCAGTTGTGCTTCTTGTATTGTCATATGTGTTTGATTTCCATTCTTCCAACAATTACAAGCCACCGATAGATGTAGCACATACCACACCATTTCCCAAAACACTGTTTGTTTTTTCACATTCACAAAGAATGCATGTGTGCACTGCATATCTAATGTCTGTATAATGGCTTACCCTTAAACATGGACACTGTAGTTTCTAAACATTTTCAAACTGTTACTCAAACTGGAATAAATAGTGCCTTTGTTTAAAACTATTTTCAGCTGCAGATTAATACAATATATCTTTGCAGTGCTGCAGTTAGGTCCGCATTGTTATCGGCTCTGCTGTGTGCACACTTTCACACCCAGATGTTGATCCTACAAGATTTTTCGCCTGCTGTTCGGACGCATGTGTAAACAGCCCTGTTGGTCACAATAAAACATTTATCATGTGACTTCACAATAGACTGGACTTTGAACCCAGCATGCAGAAAGCAGCAGCATTACCTTGAGATTGTCATGATGCACAGTGAGTTTTCCTGGGTTCCTGACGATGGCGGTGACTGTGTGACCCTGCTGCAGCGCCTGGTTGACAAGATGCTGTCCAGTCTGCCCGGTTGCTCCCAGCACGGTGATCTTCATCCTCAGGCTCCGACACACAGAGCTCATCCAACGCTGATTTAACAGAAGTGTTGAGCGCTCTGATCTCTCCAAATAACTGCTGGGAAGTTCCCTCCCTCTTACGAAAGGTCAAGTGTAGATAATGATTGTTACAGTGCAATAAAGAGACCCTCTATAAGAAATGTAGCTCTTTCATGTGACAGATTTTGTGTTTAAAATGTAGACAAATGATACACCGAGTCTTTGTTTATACATGAGACACTGATCCAAAAGAACCGCTCATCTAAAGAACTCATGAACAATGAAGACAATCTTTGGCAGTAACTTTAACACACAAATTACAACACAGGCATCAACTTGCGATTACTTTCATTAGCAAATAATCTCCTGATTATTTCTTCTACTAATCTATTTGCCTAAATTGGTGAGAAATGCCTGCATAGGTTGAGGAGGAGGTCTTCAAATCAGTGATACAAAAGATGAAAAACACAAAACACTCAGTGGTGTTTAAAAGATCATTTACACAATTAATCAGTTTTGCAGATTTGTTCTTTATGTTAGTCCACAAATCAATCATTTCAACCTGCTATCAGTCTCAAAATGATTGACACTTCTTCTAATATGTGTACAAACATTACACAAGATTTAAAACCATTATTCAGATTTTTCGGTGCCTATATTCCCGTGAGAAGATGCTCTCAGAAAACTTATCCCAGACAACTTCCCTTTAAGGAGGCACGAAGAAAAAAACACTGCACGTCTTTGTGAAATTAATGGATTATTACTGCTGCAGTGGAGGATGACGAACCTGGTGATCAGATGCTCTCTAAGGATACTGAGCAGATACTGTTGACTGAATCTCAAATGATTTTGGTTGGAAAATCATTCTGAGAATGTATGTCTTGTTAGTTGATACATATGTTTGAGTCACATGCTGTACTACAACCGCAAAAGTGTTGCTGCTTTTTTATGTCTTATGTAAAGCAGACTGTGCCGTTGTTATAGAAAGGTTGACATGTTACATCTATTTAGTACCCTAAATCTTAGAACCATTGTCTTAAAATTAAAAAAATAGACAATAAATAAAGAATACAGGATTTGATTCTGTTAAGATTCAATCTGTTAGAAAATCAACAATTCAATTGGAGTTAAATGATTTTTTGATACAGTATAAAAAAGTTTAATAACTTTAATTTAATACTCTTGTCTTGTCAACCACTATTATTCAAAATGATATGTGGTTTAAAACTCAAACTGAGACAATACTTTCATTGATACAGTCTTAAGGATACACTGAACGTTACATGGCTTTGCAATTCCCAGAAAAAGGACAAGGAAAAGACATTATATGACCTTCAGTGTGGTTAACACTAATTACTAATTTGTGATTTATTGCCGTTTTGATATTATCCCGAAGCCTGGTCCTGTACAGTCCCTCAAATGAATCTGGTGGTTTGCTTTCATGTCATCTGGCTGCAAATGAGGCTTGGGAGTCACGCAATCAAAATCAAACTGATACTGTGATAAAAGATCATCCCATAATTACAAAAAACAGTCTTCAAATAGAGGAGAACTCAGACATGAATTGTGTAAATGGGGTCAGCCCTATGTTCCCACATTTCTAGGACATTTTCAAAATTAGGTCTTGTTTTCGTACATTTCCCTTCAATTTGAGGGTTAGGGTTAGGGCAAGGTTAAGTTGAGGAAAGGGTTAGGGTTAGGCTATCCCTAACCTTAAGGAAATGTGGGAACATAGGGCCTAATTTTGGAAACAAAACTTAGAAATGTGGGAACTGTGGGAACATAGGCACGCTCCGTGTAAACCACCAACACTTGAAAATTAGAGCAGGTCTTTCCTGTGAATGTGGACTCACATCATACTGTTAATCTCAATTTGTGGTCTCAGTGCTGACATACTGACAGCCTATTTACCAAAAATCTAACATTGCATTTACAGGGAGTAACAACTAAATGAAAGTTCAATGTGTTTACATTACGTTTGTTTCGAGGTCATGTTCCGCACTGACACTCAGTACTGACTTTCCTCCCAGCTAGAGGCACATAATACAGCCTCCATCATTACTGTTGAGTTAAATCAACATTTCCACAACTGTTTCGACAGATACTGAACAGTGTAACTTTCATAAATTGGATTTTTGGCATCACTTTTTACCTAATGAACAGACACTGCCACACACTCAGCCTCGGATCTGACTTGAATAACGATACGCCCCCGTTCATAAATGTAAAATGTTATCCAACAAGCGAAGCAACATCATTTTTGCCACATTTCTCCTGATCGTGTTCTACAGTTCGGCTTTATAAACGCTGGTGAGAGCTTTAAAAAGTCACAAGCTGACGTTGAACAACAAACCAACATGAGCGTTAGCTAACTCACCTTCGCCTTTCCTCCAGTGAGGCGTTCAAGAGCGGCAGCGTTCAGTTTTGTTTGTAAATCAACGGTTTTCAAAAAGGTATGAGTTTTATATATTTCACAAATATTAAATGTATGTCTTAGTCACACGCATGAGAGATTACGTGACACTTTCTACTAACAAACGACATCCCAAAATGTACAATTTAATGTGAAGCTCCTACCCAGCTAAGCTAGCTAATGTAGCTAATCATCAATTAGCTCTGCCAAATGTCAGGATCTATTAACAAGTGAACATTTGATAACTAGCATTTTAAAAATGTTTTGCGCACAGCCTGTCAATAGACATGTTTGCTTGCTCTTCAGAGTTGTCAAGTTCATATTAATTTCTGAGTTTTTGTCTGATAAATTGCAAATATAAGGGGGAAAGCTCTGGATATTGGTAACTTTTGATGTGCATTTTTCATTAATTTGGCAATTTTTAGGGCCAACAATTTCAAACAAATCTAGAAATCTTCATAAGCTTATACTTAGAGGATACCTATGCACAACAACTTATCAAAGTTATGGTACATTATGTGTTTAAAATGCAGATCTATTGATTTTATTAAGTCTGGGACCTAGCAAAAGTTAAACTAAGTACGTTAACTTTTGGTGATTGATTGTACTTTTTATGTGTGTTACATTAAGAAAAAATATGCGAGGGGTCAAAATAGACAATCATTGAATGATATAGGTCGGTATCGCTTTTTATTGGAGGTGTTTTTTCCAGCCTGACACAAGTAGATCTGTACTCAGACCAGCGATTACAAAACACTTCTGCAATGAAACGTGGAGGTGCCCTCATCCTTAGGTAAGATTGAATAAGTAAGAAGTCACAAGTCCCTGTTGGACGGGGCGATTGAGTCCAGCACAAACACACCTGACCATCTCACGCACGCATAATCCTGTACTCCAAAAACAGCTTGTGTAATCAAAACTCTTCCAAAATGAAGTCCAAAAACAGACGCCGGCCTCCATCTCGCCACCAAAGTTTACCTCTGCACTTTTCAATCTTTCTATATAAAGACCAGTCTAGCCGCATAAAGAAGTCATTAGCTCAAGTAATCCACTTGTGACATGGGGCCTTTATTATGTGATCACACTGAAGAACTAAATACTAAGCCAGCTTCAGCACAGACCGAGGGAGCTGAACAGTGGGAATTGCTCCATACATGAAGCCTCTGTGGTGAGTTACTGAGTCTTGCTGCCATTCATCCACCTGTAGTGATCGGTCTGATGGACACCCTGCAATTCTTGACCTGATCCTGGACTGGTGGAGGATGAAACAGAGCAAATGCTTTTTAACTATTCCTTGAAACTGAGAGCCGACAGCCAAACGATTTGGGAACTGGTGACTAGATAAAGGAGGGGACCACGTAAGTTAACTGCTGATCATAAGATGTGTTGGTAGAGGAGCTTTTTTCTATTTGTGCATCGGTTAAATAAGTTGCATAAAACCTGAAACCTCTTACAAAAAGAAATTTGAATGCCATGAGTCTCAGTATTGGTCTTTGGCATCTTCGTGATCCAGAGCTGGTTGATATAACAGTTTCAAGTCTTTTTTAGGTGTCTTGTCAGTTTTGCCTTGTAGTACAGTTCTGCATAATAATAAGCGAGATCAGAAGACCCTAATTGGATCACTTTAGCCTGTTGCTGAATATCTTTAAAGGTGACGAAAGCCACCCATCTGTTCCTTTCAGAAAGCAAAAACCAGCTTTGCAAAACAAAGAAGTTATGTGCAAACGCAATTTTATGAAATCTAATATGTTCAGATTTAAACGGCCAGTCTTCTCAGGCATGGTTGTTTTACCTGAATTTAACAGAAGGATATTTTAAATTTCCATGACTCAATTTTTCCATTTCATCAAAACAACTTCAGAGAAGATATTTCCATTCGTTAGACTTTTGATTCCTTAATGTAAGCCTTCATAGAATTCAGACCAAAACAGTCCTCTGCTTGCAGGATTGAGGTCAGTCACAGAGGTTAGGGAGCGAACCAGCGGATATAACGGGATTAAAAGGGCACAAAGTTCAACGTCCTGCAGCTTCAGCTCGCCTGCTGCTACTGCCAAAGCAACTTCTCGCTCTGTGAACGAAGGCGGTTTTCTTACAGGCCAAGACTGTTGTGGAATTATTCAAAATGTGTGCGGAGAGATGTGAACCTGTAACTCAGCCTGAAAATGGGTGAATAGTCAAATTTGTGACTTCATAAAGTAATACAGCTAAATATGTTCTCATGCTTTTTATGTAGTGTGTCTTTTTTAAAAAAATGTGTTTATATTGGAATCGCTTTAAGCTGATGTGATGATTGTTTGGTGCTTTGAACAGGAACAGTCATGGGATGTGGCGTCACAAAGTCTGACCACTTTCACAAACACTCCGGAAAAGGTAACAATGATCATCCAGACACAGACTGCTTATTTCACTTAACCTAATCTCCCTATAATCTCCCTAATATGTTTGTTTGAGTCATCTCTCTGTCTTTCTTTTTTGCTATGCAGCCGTCACAAGTAAGCCACATTTGTCTTGCCTCGTTTGTTGTGTCATTGTGTTGTTAGATGTTGCATGTAAGCTCAAGTAAACAAACTGGAGATAAAAATCTACCTCAGCCACATACCGTCACATGCGGGCGGGAGAAATTTTTCTTGTAGTAGTCGTACAGGGCATAGAATTCAAAATATGTCGAAATGATGACAACAAAGCGTGAAAACAAAATGAAGGTTTCCAAAATTGGTCAGATTGCAGATTCAGATATTTTTACGATCAGACAAGATTTGGACTTTCTATGGAGGAAAGTTGAAATTGTAGAGGAGCGTGATCTCAGTAATGTTATACTTGCATAAATAATAACTGACTTCATAAAGAAATACTAAAAGAACCTTTGCTATTTAGATATCTTGCCGGTTACATTAATCAGAGACTAAATATAAGAAGTTACTTCTTGGTTTGGTTAGGATATCAGCTATAGAATCTTCTGCTAGTTGTTTTTTCTTTTCTTGAAATAGGAAAATTGAACAGCAGCTGAATATCACAATAACGATGTCACGTGTACATCATTTAATGTTGCAGCAGGTGAAGCTACTTTTAATTACTTTATATAGTCTGATCTTAACCTACAGTAATACATCATCATTTATTTATTGTTTATATTTTATGCTATTAATCTATACTGTAGCGAGTAACTGAATGTATAGTGGACTAAAAAGTACAATTCTTTCCTCAGAATTTTTGGGCTGTAGTAGTGTAAAGTAGCAGAACATGGAAATACTACATCAACCAAAGTATCTAAAATTTGGCCAGCGTTCTTCCCGTAATGTTGCTTTCCATCACTGCACGTGTCCTCTCTGCAATGAGATATTTTCTGATTGTCTGTCCTCTGTTCTCTCGTGTTTCAGCTATAAGAGCTGCTGTCCTGATTCAACGATGGTACCGTCAGTATGTGGCCCGTACAGAGATGAGACGGAGATACACCTGGCACATTTTCCAGTCCATCGAATACTCTGGAGAACAGGCTCAGATAAAGGTGAGAAATGATCAGAGACGTTCCAGTGTGCTTCTGCATGTTTGCTGTGGAGAAATGATAAAAAATAACAGCTCACCTGTTGCGTCTCCTCCCTGTGCAGCTTTACAATTTCCTCGGCTACCTCATGGACAATTTCACACCATCAAGCAATGAAAGTAAGATATCTGACTTCTTGACTGACAAACTGTATTTTCTTTCTGTAAAGCTGAGTTTGAACTGTCGTCTTGACCGCCCCCCCCCCCC
>OMLP01028315.1:14456-81776 GCA_900302685.1 Spondyliosoma cantharus
CCCCCCCCCCCCCCAGGAAATCTGATCTCGCACATCTTTCGAGAGAACGAGGTTTGTCGTGATGCAGAGTGGGAGAGGTACTTCTGCTACAAGAACATCGAGGTGCCGGAGATTTACTCAGGACCTCACCTCACCTTCCCTCTGACGGTGGAGCAGGCAGTCGGGCTGGTGGAGGCCTTCAGGAATAAGAAAGTAGGTGCACACCTCTGCTTTACAGTCTCATCTCTTCAAAGTCCGTCACTGCAGAGTTTAGTTTAATGGGGAAAAAAGTGGTGGAAATGTTTAAAGACAACATTTTACATCCTGATATTACACTTAAGTTAGACAAATTCCTAGAAAAACAGAAGAAATGTTATATTACTGACACTTCTGAATGTATGTGTGTCCTCTGTCCTTTGGACATCACACACTGAACTGTGATCTTTAACAAACAGACTAAAAATTGAGTGTGAAATCAGGAAAAGCATGATATTAACCTCGCAGATAAGAAGAGAAATTTACTTACAAGCTTAAAAAGGAGTCTGACTTGAATCCACCCGCCAAGGTTATTTGATTCATTTTCAATTCATCATAAGAGTTTCACTTACGTTAAGTATATTGAAAAGCAACACTTAAAAAAAAAGTGTTATTTGTTTAGTTTTTCAAGTTCTGTGCAGGGCTAAAAGCAAACCTGCATGAGGCACAGTATCACAGCAGTTATCAAACATTGCAGAATGACCATCTGTTCATGTGTTTGTGCCTAAAACCTTCTTGCTAACAAGCTTCTCCCCTAGTAGCAGCTGCACTCACGCTACGTCCTCCAGCTCCTCCTCGAAACGTGGAAACAGCTCCGGATGTTTCCGAATATCAACCGCGTCTCCACCTGCCAAAGCAAAGAAATCACTATTTGTGGTGAGCTGAAAGAAACTTGTGCTTTCTAAAGAGACAGTAGAGAGGTGATTGGACAAAAGAGTAGAGAAATCAGCAATGGTATTCAAATAATACACAGCAACCAGAGCCTCTTTGTTGCAATGGTTTAAGCACAGACATTTACACAATTTCTTTCTGTTTGTTGTTGCCAATTAATTGTGTTAATTTACGTGTATCCTCGTTATTACAGGTGATTTGCACGGGCAACTAGAAGACCTGCTGCTGATTTTCTACAAGGTCTGGACCTCGTTTTTTTAGCGTATGAACTGCATGTTGCTTTAGTTATTAATTTTGTAGTGTCGCCAGATAGACATAACCTGATTTTAATTAGAATAGTAATACTAATACAATAATATTAATAGGGCCCCAAAGTAAATCAAGTGCTGAAACTAATAATTGCTGTGATCATAAATCTTCTTATCATTGTTCATTTTAATTGATTAATTGTTTAGTCAACAAAATGTAAAGAAATAATTGAAAAACACCAAGGTGGCTGATTATCAAAATGGTTTAAACAAAGATGTGTAGCTGCATTTTTTCTACAAATCAATTAGTGAAACAGCATCTGTTTTCCCTGCTTGATTTGTTAACGATTCTTTGTTTATGTTTAGATTACAGAATGGCCCTTTATTTTGCCGCTGTTTACTTTTCAGAATGGCATGCCGTCTCTGGAGAGGCCCTATTTGTTTAACGGAGACTTTGTAGACAGAGGCAAAGACTCCATTGAGATCCTCCTCATCCTCTTTTCATTCCTGCTCGTCTACCCCAGTGACATCTACCTCAACAGAGGAAACCATGAAGACCATATAGTCAACTTGAGGTGGACAGGCTAATTGGTGGACAGTGAAGCCTGAGATCACATGTCCTTGTTGTCCAAATTCACCAGGTAGACTCAAAAACCTAAATTTCTGTTATCTTGTGTTTCCCTGTAGGTACGGCTTCACAAAGGAGGTGTTGAGTAAATACAAGGTAGGTTTATATCTTGTAAATTCTCTGCTTATAAAATCTCCTAGCACTGCCAAAATGTATCCTAATCCTAATCTTTGGTAGCAAACCAAAACAGTTTCAGTCACCTTGGCCTACACATTCCTAGTAAAGTGTGACACAGACTAATACAACACTGGTCATTCCTCCTTGCAGCTAAGAGGATTTGAAGTCATTAAGTCAGAGGCCTGCAGGACATCTGACTCTGTTGACTTCTGATGTATCAGCGAGATTGAGGCGGTCCAAAGACCCACCAAGGAAAGATGCTAATGTGTCTGAAAAAGGCATCAAACTCACACTTTGGAACAACATCTTTATTATCATCAATTACTACTACTTGAACTTCTGGTTGTGGTTTTAGAGTCTGAGTTGATGAAAATGAATAAAATGTTCACTTTGATAGAAAACAGAACAAAATAATGCAGGTTAAAGTTTTCCTGATTGTGCTTCTCCTCAGATGCACGGCAAACGGATCCTGAAGCTGCTGCAGAAGATTTTCAGTTGGTTGCCGTTGGCAACGGTGATTGACCAGAAGGTGCTGGTACTTCATGGGGGGATCTCCGATGTCACGGATCTCAGCCTCCTAGCCAGACTGGACAGACACAATGTGAGGAGACAACATGTGTGGCTGTGATAAACTCTTTGAGAGATAAACTCGATCAAACACAGACATGAATTCAATCAATCAATCAATCAGTCTTTATTTGTGTAGCGCCAATTAACAACAAAAGTCATCTCATGACACTTTCCTAAAGGAAGCATATATGAAGTGAATAGTATTGGTCCGAGCACAGAACCTTGTGGAACTCTGTGACTAACTCACTGCAGTTCATTTAATACCAATTAAATGTTCCAGTCATTGTTGTAGGATATGATTGTCAAAAGTGTCAAAAGCTGCATTAAGATCGAACAAGACTAGCACAGAGACAAGACCCTCGTCAGACGTGATTAGGAATATATTTGCAACTTAAACCAATGCTTTTTTGGTGCTATGGTGCTCTTGAGAACCTGACTGGAAATTCTCATATGAACTATTTTTTTTTTGTAGAAACAGGTCTACAGTTGGCTGAAACCTCTGGATCAAGTGTCAACAGTGAAGCGGTTTAATTACAGCTACTTTAAAAGGACTGTGGTACATATCCAGATAGATTGATCATGTCGAGTACAGAAGTGCTAAGCAAAGGCAGAGCTTCTTTAAGCAATTTAGTTGGGATGGGGTCGAACAGACACGTTGATGGTATAATTTTAGATATATATCTGGTTTTACAGCTGTTTCTGATGTTTTTGTGTTAGAGGTTAGATTGGTATAATCTGAAGTCAGAAGGTGATGCATTTTGTCTCTAAAAAGTAGTGTTGTATCATTAAAGAAGCCTTGAAGTCATTACTGCTGAGTGTTATAGGAATACAACGATCAATAGAGGTATGACTCTCTGTCAGCCTGGGTACAGTGCTGAAAAGAAAGCTTGGGGTTGTTCTTATTTTCCTCTATCGTTGCTAAATAATATGCTGCTCTGGCATTACAGAGAGTGTTAAAGCTTTCTAGCCAGACTAGTCGAGCTTCTTCCAGTTTGGTAGAATGCCATTTACTCTTAAATTTTCGAGATGTCAGCTTTAATATATGAGTTTGGGGGTTGCACCATCAAGTTAATCTCTTCTGCTTCATTGTTTTCTTTTTAAGAGGGGCAGTAAAGTCAAGTGCCATTCGGCCAGAGCCTGTACCACTATCAATTCTCTGCTCTTCTCTGTTATTCCCAGTATGTTTCAGCACTGAGGCCTCCAAAGAAGAGACACCAAAGCTCATCGGGGATGTCCATCGACTCAGATATGGAAGAAGACGTGTGGTCCGCCAACAAGATCTTCCAGCGTCGCACCTCCCTCATGTATCCCAGACCCCTCGGAACGCGCGAAACCTTCCACAACCGCTCACTGCAGGACTTCTCCGACCGGCTCAAAGGGAGCGATGTGGACCAGATGGAGATCAACAGGAGGAGACAGTCCATGTTTCACTTCACATCAGAAAAAGACATGTCTCAGGCTCTGTCCACTGAGTCTATCAAGAGCGAAAATCCTGCGGATGAGTGGAAACAGGTGATTAATGACAACTGAACAGATGTGAACAGATGTCTATTCCATTTCATTTGTCATACATAAATACATACAAAAAAGATCATATTTTTGTGACGAGAGGCAAAACTGGAGGAAACACATTACCTTATCACTTACATTATCTTGTTGTTCTCAAGGCACAGACAAGACATACAAAAACACACATGCATTAATATCAGATTACCATGGAGAAAAACACATCTTCTTTTGCCTTGCTTTTTAAAAGAAATTCAGACCTGCTGTCACAGATTACTTTCTTACTTTCTTCTTCGTAACTTCTTCATAAATATAAATGATTAAAATGCTCTGATTTTTTAGATATACCTAACTCAATGGAATGCAGTTTGAACATCTCATTTAGGGATGAAAGCGCTCTGTGAGCAAGTTTGTTGTTTGTTGATGTCTTAAAGCGTCTCACATGAGACATTTAATTGGTGATGTTGTCATGTGGAAACAAAGTTCATTTGAGCAGAGTTAGTTTCCCTTCATGGCCTATGTGCCACAGCTGTGTTCCAGTGGACTAAATTAATCCTGAGTCACAGCCTGATAAACGCTCAATCAGTGATCAACGCTCTGAGGATTGTTGCCTGCGTGGGCCGTAACATGCTGTAATCCACCACGTCAGTAATCTCTCTACCGTGAGTTAAATCTGCTTTTCAAACTGCCCGTCACCGACTTAAACACAGGCTGTAGAAGCCAATGAGCTCCTTTGGCACCAGTACTTGTTGGTGGCTGAGGTCCAGGTCAATCTCTGTAAACAACTCAAGGTAAACCAGTCTGAAAGTTAAGGTACTACTTCAGGTGTTTGTAAACATTAACCCACAGTAAACTGAAGTATCAGCAAATTAGAATAATTAAATTACATAATTAAAAAAACATCATTTTTTATAGCCAGCAGCAGTTAATACAATTCACTCAAAGTCACAGATATGAACTTTGTGGTGACTCTAGAGGAGAATAGAGGAGATCATCAAATTCAGTCGGATTTATCCTCTTGGCACCATGATTGTCTGTACTAAATGTAATGTAAATCCATTCGACAGTTCTTCCAGTTGTCATGAAATTCAAGATGTTTTTCCAGTCTCAACCAAGCTAGATCAGAATTTCTTGTCCATGTTTAAAAGTTGACATTCTAAGTTTATTCTTGACCTGGAAACAGTAGTTTTCTCCTAATCAAGAAGACGGTGTGATCTCCAGGACAGCTTGAATGGATCTTGTGATGATATTGTTTTGTCAACTGCTGTTCCCAGGTTTTTTCCCCTTATACTCTGTGCTCTGTTTTTAATTTCAAAGTTAAATATTTCCCTCTTGTCACTCCCGGCCGCCTCCAGATCCTGGACCTGCTGTGGAGCGATCCGATGAACCAGGACGGCTGCACACCCAACGAAGTGCGGGGCGGAGGCTGCTATTGGGGCCCCGACATCACCGAGGACTTTCTGAACAAACACAACCTGCAGCTCATCATCCGCTCACATGAGTGTAAACAGGAGGGTTATGAGTTTTGCCACAACCGTAAGGTGAGTGCTGAGACACTGACGACCCACAGAGGCTCTTATAAGTTCACAGGTCCGTGCTTCCGCTAAAAATGCACTGACACATACATATTTTCTTTCCTTTCGCTTAGGTCCTCACTCTGTTCTCTGCCTCAAATTACTATGATGTTGGAAGCAACAGAGGTGCCTACGTGAGGCTGGGTCCAGACCTTGTGCCTTATGTGGTTCAGTACCAGGCCAGCAGCATGATCAGAGAGCTCACCGTGAGACAAAGGTAAATGGTTTAGTTATCAGTGAAATTATTTGTCTATAACAAGATTAACATAAAGACTGGAAACAGTAGGAAACAGCTAGCCTTGCTCTGTATAAAGGTAACAAAATTCACCTATCGGCATCTTTAAATCTCATTGTTTAACACATTTATCTTGTTTGATTACCTGTTTTGTTTACCTTTTCACAGAGCCTTTATGCCAAGCTAAGCTAACCCTCTGCTCTCCGTAGCGTAATATCTAACATACAGACATGAGAGTTGAATCAGACATCTCATTTAACTCTCCGTAAGAATATGACTACATCCCAAAAATTGATTCTAAAGAAAACTATTTCTTTGTATAGTTTAAGCACCACGTACCATGAAAATTACGCAAATATTTGTATGCAACATATCTACTCTATTAAAGGTACATAAATATTCCTAGAATACAGAATTATTTTTCTACCGCTGTAGTTGTTACTGGATTTTCGACAAAAGCTCAAACAGTTTTGCCTTTTCCAGATTCAAACCGTTCCTGTTCCAAACTGTATATCAACATTGTTCTCTACACTGTTCTGCCTTTAATTCTGTTCATTATCTGTTCTTGTTGGAATCTTGTCTGCAGTGTTGGGCGAACAGAGCGCTCAGCCCTCAAAGTCCTGCGGGAGCAGCTGTTTGCACACAAATCTGACCTCCTCTGTGCCTTCAAAAAGTACGACAGCAAGAACAAAGGTGTGTAGTGTCACTTTCATGAACCATTCAGTCCACAACGGATCAGGTGTTACTCAATTAATAAGACAGATCTATCATGTTCTTCCCCTTGTGGTTTCTCAGAGGACAATGTCTGGCTAGGGAGAAATGTGAGCTCATAGTTCTTTGTTTGTATGGAACATTTAATCGCCTAATTCAAAAACAAGTCCAGTTTCACAGAAACTTAAGCTGAAGCTATTTTACGTATTACTGAGCCAACATCCTTATTTCAAAAGTTCATAACAAGTAAATAAGGAAGTAGGTTATGTAATCTTTCTGTCAATCAGGTCCTTTTGCTCTATTTCGTACAGATTTATTTACACTTTTGCTTGTAGGAGAAACTAGTTAAAATCTCAGGTGTATTGGCCTGTATGAAAGCAGTGGAGGAGAATTTGTCTAAAAACTGTTACAATACAAATCAGATAACTGGTAAACTCCCCACCTCAATCAGGTGTTGTGTCTCTGAACGACTGGGCGACTGCGGTGGAGAACGTGATGCACCTCGGCGTGCCCTGGAGGATGCTGCGCTGTCAGCTTGTCACCTCCAAGACCAGCGACGGCATGATCAGCTACTACGAGTGGTTCAACGAGCTCGCCATCCACGGACCCAACACAGATGTAAGGACACACATACGTTTTTTATTATCACATTTGGGATCAATTTAAGGAGAGGGATTAGATGTACAAATAAATGCTCTCTATCTGGACTTTTCTCACTTGGTTTTCATCATTTCTCCTCTTGCAGCACATCGACCAGAGTCTACTTGAGACCTTGTATCGCCATCGATCCACCTTAGAGACCATCTTCAGAATCGTAGACACAGATAATTCGGGTAAAACAATTTATTCACCCCTGAAACAAGTTCTTTAATCACTAAACTATGAGATTTCACCGTAGAAAAGCACATGTACAGGATATGATTACTGTCAATTTCCATGCATATACTGTGAAACCGGTATTCTGGTGCAACCCCACAGACCACTGACGTGTTTCTTTCACGTTTTAACAGACAGGGCATTTTGATCCTTGTATTAGTGCCGCTTAAGTGCCGGAAATGTCAACAAATATCTATATATTATATATGTTATCACCAGTGCCTCAGAAATCAATATTCACTTTTCAAAACTCAACATTTTGCATTAACATTTAATAATCATACAGGGAAAAGTCCATGTTTAGTGTAGTAACAGTTACAGTCATTTTTCACCTTGAAAACAGTAACAGAAGTTGGACACAATGTGGATGTCAAATCAAGAATGAATCGTCCAAAGAGGAGAAGAATACAGCTCCAGTATGATCATAAAAAATATGTAGAAAAGAAAGAAACAGAGGAAAAAGATCAATTAGATGTCTTGATTAAAAAGGCACTTCACAGAGTGTGAAAACAATTGTATCATGTCTTCTGTGGCTCTGAAGAAGCACTGCTGCCAGTCAGTTTCTTTTATAGATTCATCTTTAATTAGTTAATTAATCAATTATTTGGTCTACAAAGTATCAGAAAACAGTGAAAGTTTGTTCATTACAACGTAAGATGACAGTTTTTTTCTGTAACGACAGGATGTTTGGCATCTGTTCCCTTAAAAATAACTTTGATGATCAATTGATTTTTTAAAATAGCTGCAGAATGATTAGTGAATTCTCTGATGAATGAAAGATGCTACGGTATCACGGTGCATTGTGGGAATTCTATGAGCTTTTTGACAATACAAGGGACTACTCTTGATCTCTGCTGCTTCAGTTTCACAATTCGCTTTTTTTTATTCAGACACTTACAAGTCGCCCAACTTAGTGGAAGTTTAACACTACATTATTATTGTGTCCCTTTAATAAAACATCTTGAATTAAATGTTACTGTAGTAACTCACAGAGACTGTCCAACCAGAGACAGTGTGATGCAGTGGAGGTGTAACTGTGTCCAGATAGAGACGTCTACAGCCTCTGTTAGTCCACCTGTGGCGTGCTAAAGAGGCCCCAGCATGCTACTCCCATCTGAATCCTTCCAGTTAAGACGGGGATTAACCCACTGATCTACTGAGCCCTTCACCTCATCCCCACCCCCACCTCTCATCAGAGTGAAACACACTTTTTCCTGTATCAGTGTCCGTCTGTTTCTGCGTTTTTTTGTTTTTTTTTAAATCCTTTTTGGCCCCGTCCTATCACTGCATCTTTAATCTCTTATTTTCTACCATGCATCTTTATCCTTTCACTTCCCCCAGGCTTCATCACCATTGAGGACTTCCGGCAGACCTGGAAGCTGCTGAGCGTCTACCTAAAAATGGAGATCACGGACGATGCCATCTCCGACCTGGCCATCACCATCGACAGCAACCAGGACGGCAGCATCGACATTGACGAGTTCATGGAGGCCTTCCGCCTCACGGACAAGAAGAGCCGTCTGGAGCGAGGACGCAGCATGTTCATGGGCACAGCAACCGACCTCACCAAGCTGGAGGGAGACCCCAACATTTGAGCACAGCAAAGAAAACAGAGAGCAAGCTCCACTCAGTCTCCCTCGCCAGGCAGACAGGCAGCAGAGGGGAGGGCGGGGATACACAACAAGCTGCTTTAATGACGCACATTAAGACGTAGGAGGCTGCTGAGCAACAGCCGCCTGGATCACAGGGGATTAGGAAGAGGTTAGAGTTCAGGGTATTTGACAGCGAATGCTCATTTTACGTTGTGAAGCCGTTTTATCCACTGAGGAAATGTGGGCGAAATGCAAGTGCATGAACCAGATTTATATCTATTTTATTATGTTAGAATAGTTGGAAACTACTTGAACAAATGGTCCAGAAACACAGAAACGAAAAGGCTACATGTTCAGCTGCATGATTGTTAGAATAATAATTTTAGACACTGTGATCACATTTATTATGAGGACCTTTGCATATCAATACAGCATTATTTTTTACAATGCAACATGTTTTGACTAATGTGAAAGACTAAAGACAAAAAGAGTAACACCTGCACACTGATGCCACGTGTTTTTGAAAATATTTGTCACCTCCTCTTCTTGCTCTCTGTCGTTGTATTTATCAAGGTATTCTGACACTATTACATCTTCTGCGGCCAACTATATTCAAGTTTTTTGTGAGCCAGTGTGCAGGCGTTTCTCTGTTTATCAATGCTGACTTCCAGTCGCCTTTTATCCTTTTATCTATGTGATGTGTGAATACCTACTTTTCCTCCTTAATATTTGATAGATACCAGAAACCGATCAAAACATTTGAATATATGAAAAGACAATGAATAATTGTGCAGTTCAGCTGCACTAAGTATTTGCAACTGAATGTTGCTGGTGCCTTAGCAGTAGAGGTCTTTCAACTTCTAATAATGTCTAATTTGAGATAATGTCTAGTTTGTACTGATGATGTTTCGTATGAACTGCCAACGATGTACTGAAGTCCCTGATACGATCCCTCACTTTGTCAAGAACAAGAGAACTCAAGCTGTTACTCTTTTGACTTTTTGGATGTGTCTACCTACAAATTGTTGCCGAGAATATTTACTATTTTTTTAAAGGTAGAGTATGATATTACTGCGTTTGTGCAATGTGAGGTTGAAGTTAGCTTAGCTTAGCTTAGCTTAGTTTAGTACAAAGACGGGAAACGGAGGGAAACAGCTAGCCTGGCCGGTAAAAAAAAATCCAACAACCAGTTCTAAAACTCATTTATTAACATGTCATATCTGTACTTTCAGAGATGTTTGTAGGCAGATTGTTTTTTTGTTTTGTTTTTATTTGTGGAGCGTGGTCAGCTGTTTCAAGTCTTTATGCTAAGCTAGGCTAACTGTCTCCTAGCTGTAGTTTCATATTTACAAACATGGCAGTGCGATCATTCTTTCCTGGCTATTGACAAGAAAGCAAAATCTATCTCCTCAGTTTCTATTGTTAAGTTAAGCTTCCACATTGTGTAACATTGTTGAAACCCAACTGAACCAGATGAGACATGAAGAAATCAGTGTGCAGATAAAAAGTGTGTGTACAAACCTTTAGTTTGTAAATGTAAATATTATTGTATGGGTTTTTTTTTAGCATCTTGAACTTGTAAAACGTTTACTGTAAATAAATTTCAAAGTCAATTAAGTAGCATTCATTTGTGTCTTGGGTAAGGAATGTTTAACATTTAACACAATTTGAAGAACAGGAACGTATCAAAAAGCTGTATATTAGGGGAAAATATAATTTACACATGTAAGTTCCCAGAAGACCTCCAGTAGTGGGAACATAAAGAATTTTCCTTCAAACACCAATATTACACAATATTTCCTATCACTGTCTTTTCAGTGATTAAAAATTAATAATAAATAAAAGTTCAAACAACTCAGTTTTCAGATCTTGAAAATGATTCTCCGTTTTCAGCTGCAGGCATTTAATGTGCTCTTATTTTGCCGCTCTTTATGTACATATAGCCTAAAACAAGTTCACACAAGGCTGCAATCAACTGAATGAAAATGAATTATTATTTACCAATTGATTTTCTAGATTTCTAGATTTGAAAAGATACTGTATTTGTCTGCTGTTTTTTACGACAAAGAAAAGCATGAAATCCTCTCTTATTTGAGAAGCTGAAACAACTGAATGTTTGTATAATGTTTGTATAATATATTAATAGAATATTTTTCTGACTTGCAGCGAATTGATTTATTGACAAATAAAAAGTCACAGTCAAAAAATTAATTAAAAGCTGTAATATTTAACAAGATATTCCATATTTCGTCCAAAATATCTTTTTAATTTAGGTAAAAGTCAAATAACATTTTAATGTATTTCCCTCTGAAATAATGTAGTGAAATATACAAACGTTTTTCAGATCACCTAATCTTAACATAAACAACCTCTGAGAATTATCAGGTAAAGTTTTTATTCTCATTTTATCCGAAATTATCAATGTGATGTGATTATTCTCCTTCTAGGTCAGTTTTCAGAACCACCAGCAGGGGGCGAGAAAGACCATTGAGTGTTGGCATTACTGAGCATAAGTGTGACAGCAAGCAGTACAACCCATCAGTTCATCAGAAGCCCAGTGTCTCAGAACTGATGACTGTTAACCATATAAGTACACTCTGACTTTAAAGGATAATAGTTATCCATCAAGGTTGGCTAAGAGTATCAGGTTAAGGATGAATGCACTAAAGCAAAGTTAGCTGAACAGCCAGCAGAAATTCCTGTGGATTTTATCGCATTGTCTCCTTATAAGCGTCTGTGATGGGGACATCAGTTTTCCTTTCAAATGATAATCTTTCATGTGGGTGGGTATTAAAACATGTCCCGAGCTGCCTGCAGTTTTAAACGCAGTTGGATTAAAAAGCATTGAGCAAAGTTTGCACAACAGTCATCGTTTACCTGGAGGCAACAGTTTGACCTGAGAGTCAACTACTACCTTGATTTGTGGACTTTTATTCAGTGTAAGAGGAGGAAGTCAAATCAAACCATTCTGTAAAAGTACTCTGTTCCAAGTTAAAGTGCATACAGATTAAACAAAACATGTTAATAAGTGAGCTTTAGACGGACTGGGAGGCAGATTCTGTTGGTCTCGTACAGACCATGCTAGCTGTTTCCCCCTGTCTCCAGCCTTTATGCCAAGCCAAGCTAATTGTCTCCTGGCTGTACCTTCTTCACATTCAAAAAAAGTGTTTCTCGTCTCAAACGTTGACAAAAAAGTGAAAAAAGTAAAATAATTGTCTCGGAAGAAGGGCTCACATCCTTTACTTCGACTCTACTCCACTACAAGTGGCAGTCTGGCATTCAAAATGTGGTAGAATGTAACTAAGTACTTTTACTCAGCTACTGTATAACTTTGAGACGCCTGGACTTTACTTGATTATTTCCATTTTACACCACTTTATACTTTTACTCCACTATGTGTTTGAAGCCAATGTTGTACACTTTACTCCAATACAATTATTATGATGTATTATCATAGATTAAACCGCACCAGTACCATGATGATGTATTTTATCGTCTTTAAAGTGATTCAAACATTAATTTAATTTAACAAAACAATCAAAATGATTTTAATCATATCATTTTACTTCTAATACTTAGTATTTTAGTGTTTTTACACTGTAGTATTGGTACTTCAAAGTTAAATGCTTCTTACACCCCTGCTGGCTGTTGGGTTTACTTTTCTTATCTTTAGACAGATCCATGCAAGCTGTTTCCCCCTGTTTGCAGTCTTTATGCACAGCTAAGATAACTGCCTCCTGTCTGTTGCATCACATTTAACTGTCAGGCATGACAGTGGTGGCAAAAAAAAAAAAAAAAAGCAAACCAGTGAAACACTCTGACGTGTTACTCATCAACACTCAAAACATGTGAAAACAGACCATGTTCGCCTCCCAAAAGGTGGAGGCCGACGTGCCGCCGCCTGCCCTCTGCTGCTTCTCACGTCCACCGCCCCCAACACAAAACACTCACGCTGTTGATAAGTGGGACAAAAGAAGAAGGCAGTTAGACCTATTTTTTCCAGTGCGGTGGAGGATGGGGCATCTATTGTTCACTGTCTGCAGGTGGTCTTACAGTTGTAAAGCTGCTGGAGCTCGGCCCTAATGAGCCAGAGCGTCTCAAAGCTCTCAGGGTGACACATTAGTCATCGACTGGAGGACTAACAGCGCTTTCAAGCAACATTAAAAAGATACATAGGTTCTACAGTGAATGATTAATCACACACATGTCGATATCATGATTTGTGAAGCTGGTGTATGTTTATGTTCGTTGTTGTCACTTGAACCTGCTAATTTTACTTAAAAGAGCAATATGTAGGAATTTTAGTCTACAATATTTTAAAATTAACGAAAATCATTAACACTTATTAAGAAATAAGCATCGACGTCACATCAAAGATGTATGTGTATTGAAGTTAGCGTGCTAACCAGCTGGCCCTGACCCGTTCCTGTCTCGTGATACGACTTTGTACCTCAACAGAGCCAATAATGAGTTAATGCTGCCTCACTGTCCTCAGACCTGGAGGCCAAGAAACCACTTCCATCAGCAAAGAAAGGAGTGACGGATGTAAAAGAGTGGTTAGCTTAACAGAAGTCTTTCCACTGACGGAAACGGCTCCCGACGAGTAAACTTACATATAGCACCTTTAAGAAAGGGATTTGCAAGGGATTGTTTTTTTGTTTTTTTCATATATATACATATCAATCTTGAAATAGTCAATTACTTCATGATGGAAATATGACAAAGAATGAAAAAGGTACAGAAATTGAGCGTTTTTGAAACCATCTTCAGCCCCAGTTAGTAATGGTTTATTTTACAAGTCTGTGACTTATAAAAGATTTTCTACAAAGTTTCCAATAATTAACTACATAATATGTAGTTCTGAGTTATAACATTTTGATGATTTATTTTATTGGGCTTAGTTTAGGAGCAGTTGTTGGTTTCCAGAGGGATTTACTTGAAAGAAATGTTCAGTTTACACCCAAATATAACATAACAACAGTAAATCATTATGGAAGCTTCTATGTTGACTCACATGCAGTTTTGTTTCCTGTAAACAAATTTCCCAGCTTGCGTGTCACTCGAAGACTCTATTTTGCGCAACAAATTCGAAATGACTGACTGCTCTGTCCACAGTTTCTGGCTATAATCTAAACCAAACAACACAGCTCTTTCCGGCACATGCCCGGGGAAATCATTGAGATCCTGCTTAAACTTTAAAGGGAGTTACCGGCAGTCAGGTGAGAGGTAACGGCAGAAGGTGAACACATTAACTTGAGTGTAGTTGAAACGTCTTCAGGGTTGAAGCTTCAAAGTTTGGCTCGTAATCAGCTGGTTTTTGCTACGTGACGGCATTGAATAATAGAAATGAAACAAGTAATCGATCGACAGACTCATAATCTGCAATGATTGTCGCAGCTGATCAATTGGTTTTTGGCAGAAATTGTGAAAAAAAGCAAAACATTTTTCTCGTTCCAGCTTCAAATATAAATACAGCCTATTAATGAAGCAGTGATTCTTAGCTTGGTGGTCAGGATCTTCCCAATTGGTCATGAGATAAAAAATACCAAGAAAAACTCTAAACAACTCTCTCTTAAACTATTAAAATGTCCTTATTGTCACCTCATGGAAAAGTTCAACCTTCAAAAATCCAAACTCTGACGCATTTCGACACCAAACCTTCCTCAGGAAGCCCCGAAAGGACAAGTTACTCCCTGATTAAGGCTTAATGCCAAATTGTTTTGCAGGTCAAACATGACTGTGCCGTGCCAATAAAGGCATTTTAATAATTTAGAAAAGAGATCTGCATGTATCTTAACCATTTTTGCTTTGTGGTGAAAAATAATAACTATTCAAGAGAAACATTGTGTAAAGGAAACATTGCTTTGGTTCGACTGCTTCTTACTTACTGCTGCTATCACATCAAGAATCAAGGATCAAGAATTGAACTAGAAGGCAAAGGTTTGCACTTACAGTATAAAATGAACTTTATCTGCTTACTTCCGGGCCTTTAGATTGAACTTAACATATAGTCAAATCCAACACTCAACACTCACTCACTCACTCACGGCACTAAGTAGTTTGAAACCCTCTGTAAACTATTTACATAGATGGGCTTTCAGTGCAAAAACCACATCATCAAGATGCAATAAACTCACTTCAAATGTAAATAGTCTATATTAAAGTTTTATTTTGTCCTTTTTTTCTGTGTCTGAGCAAATACGTAAGGTGAATGATAAGCACTTAATGGCAGCCGAAGCGGAGAATGCGCACTTGTCGATGTCTGTAGGCCCTGAAATGTTCGTCTCAAGGGCAGAGATACATGATGCAAGTTCTCAGAAGAGTTCAGACAGGGAGACTGTAGCTGTCCCGAGGCCACGAGTTAGAATAATGAACTGAAGGCTGCCGCCGCTGCTGCGTACACATTTAAAGCCCTTGAGGATTTGTGTATTTATCTCTTTTACAGCTTGAGATGAATGACAGACACGTGTGACCTGCTCTGCTCCTGGAAAACCTGCCTGAGCTTGTTGCCATTCAGCCGCAGGTTTGACACGTGGGTGATGCAATAAAAACACTCAAGTGTTTCCAAAAAGAGAGTGAACAGTCAGAGCTTTCTGGCTATCTTGAATATATTGGATGTTTGTGCAAAAAGCCAACCTGTGAGGAAGAAGTCCTTGCTCTTTCATCTTTGTGTGTTTGTGCAGTTCTTTACAGGAAACCTGCTTAATCGAGCAACTTTGGCCTTGCAGCAAGGCCTGTTACTGAACGCTTGGTCATAGTTGTTCAGCTATTTCTTCACCAAAAAAACATGATTGTGTTCAATCTAGGGGTTGAAGGAGAATTCAGATCATTAAAAGTAAAAGAGTTTTAATAACTAAATGTACTTAAAGTGTTAGAGGTAAAGGTGAATATGGCCTCAGTGACCATCTAATTGTTATATATATCTTAATTTGGATTTGCATTAATTTGTTTTATTTTTCATGAGAAAAATATATAATTTGACCTCTTTTTGTTGAAAATGTTTACAACCTAAGGGCCAATCAAACACTGCAGTTTTGAAGAGCCAAAAAATGTTGTGAATAATGTTTAACAATATATTTAATTTATTTATCTATCTATTTATGTTATCTAGTTACAAATAACTGAACTAGTGGAGCTAAAGCTACAATATTTTCCTTCTAATAGAGTAGAAGTATGAAGTCAGATAGAACTGGAATACTCAGGTGCCTCAGTTTTGTACTTACATACAGTACTTGTTTAAATGCAGTGGTGGAAAGACTAGTGTACTCAAGTACAATACACAGTTACTTTAGTAAACTACAGTATAACTTAAGTAAAACTACAGGCATTGAAGTAAAAGTACAAACTATTCCTCTCAAACACTACTCAGAGTATTAGTTACTTTTTCATTCAATCAAAGGGGTTTTCTGTTTTTCCAAATCTTCAGTCTAAACTACTCCCAGCTCCTGCTCTCCTCTGGTCGTGCTCACCTCTTATTATGATTTTTAAAGTAACTAAGTAGATTACATGGTGTTATGCATACTTAAGTGCGAGTAAACACTGGAAACACAGGGAAACAGCTAGCCCTCCTGCTCAACTGCAACAACAGCTGAAGTGAACTAATGAACAAGTTATATGTCGTTTGTTTAATCGATACAAGATCGAAGATACAAAGCTGCCAGCTGTGGCTTTAAATTAACACACAGACCACCACGTTAAGCCGTGAACTCAGATGGACGGTTATCAAAGTTAATTAGTAGTGTTTCAAAATTTCTCATGTGTAGTTCATTATAATTCACACCAAAATACGTTGTCAGTGTAAGTTCATCAGCTTTGTTCCCACAAACTGATTTATTTTTTATTTTTCTGACAGTTTATACAGAAGACAGAAGACAAAAGTGTTGAACTTTGCAGTTTAATGCAACTTTTATTTTTTTGCAAATACACTAGAAATGTTTACAAAAGCACTGTAGAAACATCTGTGCAGTGTAAATTATCAAAACTAAAAATAGATATTACTTCGAATTCATTTTGCACCTAGCATGACAAGCAGGATTGTCATTTTCAGCAGCAAAACAAATTAGTATATCTCAAGAGGAAATGTCTGTTAGTGACTTCAGCAAATTAATGGGGGGAAAAAATAATAAAAAAGGATGGTATGGCACTAGTGCTCATCCCTGAAGGAGGGCTTCATTCATCTTCTAGATAGGTTACACAGCATCGATGCTTTATTTACTCAGTCATCAAGATAATCAGCCTTCCAGTAAAAATCACTCCAGTTCGACAGAAATGGTGCATTGGCTCCACAAACACAAATTTACTCACACAAGATCTCATACTCGTCCAACACACACACACACAATCTTAAACCATTTATAAACACTCTTTACAGACACTTTACAGGGTTCTGGCAGCTCCCAGTGTGACATACTGGTCCATCTTCTACACTTTCTTTTTTTTGTATTTTCAATGTGAAAAACGTTGAAATGATCCCAAATGAAATGTGCTGAACTTTTTTTTTTTCAAAACAAAATGACTAAATCACACTACAGAAAAAATAAAGGAAATACTTCTACACAAGTGAAACTAAAAAAAGAAAGAAAACAAAAGATACATAAATATAGTGTGGCCCCTTACAAAACATCCACAATTTTTTATTTCATACGGTTATGTATTGCTTTGTTTTACATAATACTGAGATCTGCTCGCAAAGAGCATCGATTACTTCCATTTGCTCTTGGTGACAAAAAAAGCAATACCAATCAAACCATGTGAATTTTCTCTTTTTTTTTTTCTTTTAGTTTTGCGTTGATGTAAAAAAGGCGCATACACGCATTCGTTCACGCTCACACAACATTGCTGCAAATACTTGTAAGTAAGTGGTGGCACGATTCCAAAAAAAAAAGAAAAAAGAAAAGGGAAAAAAAGGTAGTCTGTGGTTTTTCGGCACGGCCGTTATCGCAGAGGAGAGTAAACACGGCGCTGGGGCAGATCTATGTAGGTTATCTTTGGTCAAGCAGGGACGAGCCAATGGGCTTGAATGATTGGACTCAAAGGTCAGTGTAGTAGAAGTCAGATGGTGGAGGAATGATGGCTCGGGTGTGTGTTTGAACTGACACACTTCAACTCTTGGGATTAAGGTCTATCAGGTTCAAGCCAAGATTTTTTTTTTTTCTTTTAAAAAGGTGGATGGAGTTTGCAATAGGATGGTGGTCACTTGCATGTAGGTGGTAATAAAAAGGCCTTTAGTGAATTGATTTAACATGATTTTAAAAAAAGGACTACTTTACTCTCCACCACAGTGATATTAATCCCAGTATCAGACTTCTGACACCAATCTTAGATGGTGCTGAAGCGGCTCGCCCTTTTTGTGCACCTCCAGCGAACTGTCACTAATCCTATAATAAGACCCAACGTTACATGCGATATGGTCAGATCATCAGCTAATAGAGTGGTTAAATGTGATAACTTTACAAAAGTGTTGCTAGTGATAACTGTAACTGCTAATTCCAGTAAATGGCAGCAAGCTTTGGGCTTTGTATCTTGTGCTCAGGCGTCACAAACGGTTTGGCGACACAGAGGATAGCCTCTGTGGACCAACCTGAAATGAGCACAATATGGTAAATACCACATATACAAGTACAAGTCCATAGGTTATGGCATTTTTTTAGCAGCAATAACAAATACAAAAGTATATCAAAAGAAGACACTCCATGTGCTGAAAAGCGAGTAACACAGAGACGTGGATGTCTGTTGTTCCCTCACAACAACATCCTTCATAATAAAACCAATACTCGTGAGGACAAACCATTGAAATGTTCTGAACGTTTGGACCACCTGCATTGAAATGAACAGGACAAGAAAAGAAAAGAAAAAAAAACAATGACAATACACAGGGCACAATTTCCAGGCAAAGTGCAGGGAATTTTCCACGCTGACAGTGTTATGGCCTTAAATTCACATCCCGTTAGCGACTACCACTGGGTTTTTGACGATGTGACGCGACAGAGTGTGGCGGACAGAGAAATGAAAACACCACACGAAAACATAAGACAAACAGTGATTCAAGTGCTGTGTGCTGCGATTTTGCCTGAATGCCTACAGCTCCTTGGCAAAACTGAATGACTGCACAGCGGCGAGTGAGTGGCGCACAGGGCTCCCTCAAAACCCAATGATTCCACTTCTTTTTTTTATTTTTTATTCAAATATTCACGGCACTTGTCAGTGTCTTTAACAGATCAGCTGTAAATATATATAATAATAATAATAATAATACTAATAATAGGACAAAAAAACCTGGTAGCCTTGTGTGAGGACTGGTTTTAGCAATCCAAATTGTGCTTTCTCTAATAGGTAACAGTGTAGACGTGCAGGAGCGGTCGACACCAGAGCAAAGTTAGTGTCTTTCAGCACACCTAGGAGGACTGCTATGCTGGATTTTGGTCAGAGGTATCTCAACATTTCCCCTTTAAATATGTACAATAACGACAAAAAAAGAGATTTCCAGCTTATTTGAACAATGTATGAACGTAAAGAACACACTGAACCGTTGTAAGGCAGAAAGCAGGTTCAAGTCTCCCTTGTAAGTATTGTTGGTGTTTGTCATTTCTTTTTTTTTTTTTCCATTTTTGTTTTGAATGCGTGATGAAGCCATAAAAAAGGTGCAACTTTATCAAGCTACTGACTTGCATTCCTAACAACTTCACAGCTATAGAGTCATCACCTCCACTAATCATGACTTGGAAATGTTGCTGATGTCTCTGGATAGGTTTTTTAACTAGTGTTCTGGGGGAGGGGAAACAAAAACAAAGGGTAACGGTGGCCAGAATGATGAGGGGAAGGTCAAAATCAGTAAGTAAGTAATACAAGTACTCCAGGTGTCACACTACGCTGTGCCCGCATCAAGAAAATGAGTTGCCCATTGTCCATCAAAACAGGACACTGAAGTGTAAGACAAAGGTGCACACACATGTTCACTAACTGATACTGGAAGTGCGGTCTGTAGGTGTGTAGGTGCACTAATTCATCTTAGGAAAAAAAGGCAAAAAATGCTATAAATAGTTTGGCTCAGTCTGTTTTTTCTTATTTTTTTGTCTTTACTAAAAAGGATATGCTGAGTTCAGTTTTGTTAGCAAAACCATTTTATCCTCCGAGCCCAGGAGCTCAGAGAGTTTTGTCCTATGGATTATGGGGTTTTGTGAAACTTGTTGGCTTGAAATGTTCTCCTCACGCAACACTGATGCAGAGGAAAGAGCAAGAATACGACGGTGACAACACCCACTGTTGTTCAGGTGAATACTAAAGACTCTCTTTGAGCCATATTAGTCGGCGGAGTCGGCGAAGTTGGCGAAGTCGGCTCCGAACGCCATGCATCCGCATACAACGGTGACACCTATGCTACCGTGTTCCCTCAGTAGAATTACGGAAAAAAAGGCTTGTCCCGGCCGAGCCCATTCAGTGTCCCTTCATCTTTGGGGCCAACCGGGACGGAAATGGGGAATAGAGTGTGGGTTTGTGTTGCAGTACGGCAGGCAGTGAGGGCCATGCTCAGCAGGTAGAGTAGAGGAGGATAGACAGTCATAAGAGGGCTCAGTGAGAGGAGCAATGTCTTTGTTGACTAAACATTTACCAGGGCTCGTGCCCCACACCTATCCCCATCCTCCCCAACGCCCCCAAAATAAGTGAAAATGAGCCCATTCTGTATTTAAACCCCCACCCGTGGTAATGTAACACCCATGTGCTGCTCCCTTAGCCCCCCTTCCTGAGCACCACACTTGGGGAGGGGATCCTTGATCAACACTTCTGGGCCTCCACTGGAGACATGGCAATGTAGGAGCCGTTCCTCATTGGCTGGGTGGCCTGAGTTTCCGACGGCTCGTCGGGCTTGTCGCTGACCTGTGTGTAGGCCGTGTCATCTTTCACCGTCTGAGCAGGAAGAGTCAGGAGGAGAGATGTTAGTACAAACCACTGAAGTGGTGAGGCGTCAGAATAATGTTTAAAACTTAACAGACAATAAAATGGGATTAAATGTGTTGACTGAAATGTCTGCAGTGAACCACATCAAACTAAATGTGCACCAGTTATATAAACAACCACCACACAAAACATTAATTTAAAGATAAAGAAACATTACACCGTGAGGTGAGAACTTATAATGGAATATCATGTCCCATGAGGATAATTAAAAATGATACTCAGAAATGATGATAAATTATAATAAATTGAAAAAGGAGAATAGCAAACAAGGCAAAAATTAAGACTTACAGTAAAAGAATGAAAAGCTTCAGTAAAATCAATACGTTTTACTTCGTTCTAAAACAGAAAAGGAAAAAAGGGGGGGTTACAGAAAATTAAAATTAGAACATGGTTAATACAACATTTCTTCATATTGCAATTAAGCATGTTTTAACATTTTCTCAATTCTAAGCTAAACTTGCAAGTGTGCACCTGACTTAAAGAAATAGTTTGACATTTTGGAAAATACTTGTCTCTGCTTTCTATCCGAGAGATAAAATGAGAAGAACAGTAACACTCTCAGTTCTCTAAACTCTCTTCTCTAAAGTATGACGCTACAGTCAGTTAGTTTATCTTATCTTAGCATAGCATAAAGACTAGGACAAAAAAGAGGGAACAGCTAGCCTAGCCCTGAGTTCAAATATCAGCTCCTCTAAAGCTCACTAAAGTAGCATGCTGATATTTGTTTGTTTAATCCGTTCAAAAAGTTTGAAAAAAAATTCAATTCTGTTGCTGGCAAAGCTAAACTAGCTAATCCACCCCTGGCTCCAGTCAACTCAGCTTGCTGTAGATTCATATTAAACATACAAACACATGAGGTGTCAATCTTCTCATCAAACACTCAGAAGAAGAAAAAAAAAAATCAAATACTTGTCAAAAAATATCAAACTATTCCTTTTTCATTTTGCAGGCCACTCTCCGCAATGAATAACCTGAACTATGATAATCCTTAATCTGTAATCTGAGGACGGTGAGGCCAGGGTTCAGATCACCTCTGCACTGCCAGAGATAAGAGCTGAACATGCACTGTGCAAACATACATTCACAGGACTATTCTAGTTCAATGCACTTTGCTAATCTATAGTGCTACTCTAGTTCACAGCTACACTGAACAGAAGGGAAACTAAAATGCTTCCTTCCTGAATCCAAGGATTCGTCGACACATCAGAGATGCATCGACTGTTAGAAAACATTCAGCAAGGCAAAAAATTGTTTAAAAAATACAGTATTTGATCCAGAACTGTGGGAAACTGCTCATGCTGACTTTGCTGCGCAGGGATCATGCAGTTTGTTAGTTCACATGCATGTAGCTTGGGGTTAAAACCTGCAGCAGCTCAGGAAATTGTTAACCATGCAAAGAATAAACAGTAAAACTCTTCAAAACACTACAGCATATATTGTGGTATATTACTACCTATGAGTCAAGTTCTCATTTACTCTGTGAGCTAATGTCAGTGGGTAGCACACACTTGTCAAACCAGGGTAACTATGAATTAATACACTCCAGTCCAGAAAAACAGGCGGCAGCTCCTACCTTCTTCTGGCGGTTTCGGCAGAACAAGACGACGAGCACGAACAGCAGGATGATACCCATGCCCACGATGAGCAGAGGGAAGTTTGACGCAAGAGTCAGGATCAGGAGCATCGTCCTCATCTGGGATGCCGAATCATCGTCGATAGTCGCCGTCTATAGTCAAGATAGAGACGATTATTGATTTGTGTTTTTTTACGCTCATGAGAACAGGCGTGTCTCAGACTGAACTGAAGGGAAACGCTCACCTCATTGACGAACATGATGGGGAAAATGGTCTCGTTGATGAATTTGGTTTTGCTGCAGGGGAGAAAGAGAGAGAGGAGACGGGGAGGTCAAGGGAGGACATCTGGCTCAACATGTGGCTGAAATTGGGGCAGACTGTGACAACAGCGAAGTGGGTCAGAGATCAAAAAAGTTCAGCTTACGGGAAGCCTTGGATTCTCTTCAGGATGATATTGAGCTGAGCTCTCTTGCAGGCACGGATGGGAACACCTGTGGTCTAAATAAAACAAAAAAAAAAGAAAGCAGAGGTTTCAGTGAACTGCAGATTAGAGACTTTTTTTCTTTCCCTTTTCCCCTCTCATGCCATATTCTGTATCCTGTGTTCAATAATTCCTGTCTTTACGTACTGTGAACTAAATA
Organism: Spondyliosoma cantharus; assembly: GCA_900302685.1. Lineage (NCBI taxonomy): Eukaryota > Metazoa > Chordata > Actinopteri > Spariformes > Sparidae > Spondyliosoma > Spondyliosoma cantharus. The sequence continues at coordinate 37,590 of OMLP01028315.1, forward strand.
CAAACACATACAAGTATTTATGTTTTTGGTTATGTCTATGTTGTTTCGTTTTCCTTTTTTCCTTCTTTCATCTGTTGTGTTGTGTGACTATTAAAGTTCAACATGTCACTTGTTCTTTCTCTTATCTCTTTATCCATTTCATAAAATTCAGCCTTGAGAAGTAGCAGTTTCCCAAGTGACTGTTTAAACTGTACAGTCATTCAGTGTGATGGCTTTTCTCTAGTTTTTTCTTTCTTTTTTTTCAGTTTTCTTTGCCCTACCTTTTTTAACCAGTCCAAAAATAGAACCAAGACTAAAACCAAATGTAAGCAGGTGAAGAACTAAGGTATGCACTTTTGCAATTAAGTATTATGAAAAAACCTATAATAGCCTTTTCTCTTTAATGATGCTGACTGACCAAAATAATGCAGAAGAACCATCAGTGCAAACAAAAACAAGAGGAGCTATTACTATGTGTCAAAACAACCGCTCTTATTGAGATAAAAACGGTCATAAAGATACGTAAACCAACAGATCAAGGTTGAACACAGATTCCTTCCACATGACTAATCTGTTGGGATAATAAATACATAACATCGTACCGGTTGCAGGTCCAGGTACGTCTCGTGCTCCTCCTTGTTGGGGCTGAGCCCATCAACCGCGTTGATGTACTTTGGGTCCGCTTGATAAAAGTGGGGGAAAGACACGACGATGGGAGCACCTTGAAGGACAAACACATGGATCAGTGAATGTTTGCATCCTGTAATGACTTAAACAACTGGGGCTGAGAAAAGATGAAAGCAGAAACGTGAGATAAGATAAAAAAAACGATATGGTATTTTGAAGAGCAGTGCTATAAGATACATGGGTATATATCTACAGCTGATAGTGCAGCAGATAGCATAAATAATGTGTGTTTCAGGTTGTGCTGTAATGATAAGCTCACACAGTCAAGAGCGCTCCTGTAAGAACCTGTCCTTGCCCGCCCTCAGATAATATCTGAAAAGCTATATGTATGTTATATTCACATAACTTTTTTTCTCTTTGAAAATTCACTCCGCAAATTCAAAGAGCCACCATAAACACCATAAACACATTCACAATGCTTTCTGCAGTGCCTCGACATTAGAGCTGCATCTAGGCTGTACCACTCTTTCAGTTTTTAATCACATGCTCGATCTTCCTTTTTAATTATTTTTAGTTTTTGTATATTTCATTAATTAATTCATCAAATCAATTATACCTTCCTAAAGTTATGTTTCATAATTCTGTTTCAAATACTTCTTCAGGCTGCCAGTAAAATATAATGCTGGGGGAGATATGCTGAAACCTTTACATATTTATTATATTGTGACCTGAAAGAAGCCACATCTAGTCATACAGAATCTAAAAATACTGGATTCAGCCCTAAAGACATACTTGTGCTGTTGCAAAAATAACCCAATTGAAAGGAAATTGAGGTTATAAGCAAGAATTCATATTGTGTTTTGCACTAAATCACTACAGAGGATGCTTATGGCTATGCATTATGCAGCTGTGACGAAATCTGGATGATTTTTTCTTTTTTTTTATGGTTTCACCCACACAGGCCGTTTCAGAATGACACCATTTGGCACATGACAACAGAGCTCGCTCTTGATTGGCTCTACGACTAGCATCACATAAATCTGTCCAATCAGGCGCGTTTGCCTCATGTGAATCAGAGGAGCTGATGTAGACAGCCAATGAGGTTTTAGCAAGGCAAGAGTTCAATAAGCGCCAACCTTTTTTTTCTAACATTGATTAATACACATATTGGTTTTAGAAGTGTTTTCTTCCGCTAAGACAGCATATGTTGGAACAAATGTAAAAAATAAAAGTATGAATATAAACAAACAGCAGAGAAACAGTAGCATATCTGATCCTGTATTCCACTGACAATCATTATCAGAGCAATCAGACTCCACTCAATGACCACCATAAAATACTTCAATAGCCTCAACACACATTCAGCACAGTTAATCATTGAGCCGTGTATTGAGTAAAATCCAGCAAACAGAGGGAATGTCAGATAGCAGGCAGGGGACGCGGTTACTCAGTGAAAGGACATTTTTGGGGGGTAAAAAAGGGGGGGTTTGGGACTGTGCCACTGGACTGGTTAGGGGCCGTCAAAAGGAAAATGGGTCAGACTATGTGTCAACAGAAAAGAGGGGAAATGGGGCACTTGCTTACCCTCTCGACAAACGCTGACTTTAAGCACCCCGGTGCCGAGACAGTCTCCAGCTGGCACGCAGAAGCCCGCGTTAGTGGGGTTGTCTTTGGGGCTCATGAGGACGTCACTGGGAGGTGCGAAGCGGTACGCCTGGATGCCTTTGACCTCCACGTCTTTCACATAGGCCAGATGAATAGACCTAAGGAAAGAGAACAAGCAGAGGGCCTGGTTAAAGGAAACATAAAGTAAGAGCTGTCTATTGTTAAGAAGCTGTTAATGAAGGGTAATCAAGAGGAAGGAAAATCACAGGCAATCATTACTATAAAAGTAAACAGGTGACCTCACTTCCTGTATAATCATTCCTTAAAGCCTCGCAGGTGTGTCCAGGTCAAACTCTTTGACATTCCCACGTGTGTTTTACCTTTATCGGACGCCTTATCAGAAGTTGTAAGAACCACAATCTCCTAATCAGCGTATTTGTAAGCGTATTTAGTCTGACTCAGCTGTAATTTCCTGACAAGCTAACGAGTCACTGGAAGTTCTCGACCCCACCCTGCCGGGATGCTTCGACTGTATGCATTTAAAGCCACATAAGCAACACATGCATACCTGCAGAGATCAGCAGCGAAGATGTAGAGCAGCTCGTTCCTGTTTATCAGAGGGTGGAAGACGGCACCGTCCGTTCCGTTGATCATGTTGCTCTGATTGGAAGACCACCACGACATTTCCCTGTCGATTAAGAAAAATAAGAAGGTGTTATTGTTGGTTATTTTTATTTTCTGCTGTTTTATACTTCTACCCCACTACATATATTTGTCATCTATAGCGACTAATTAAGAAATAAGAAATACATCTAGTTCATCAAATATCCTCAAAGTCCCAAAATTATCAATAAAATCTTGTGCAGAAGAAATTATTTTTTTCTTATTTTGTACCAAATTAATAATCTGTCCGTTTTGACTGGTAGTTTAAACTCCAACCGTGTCAAACCAGCAACTACAGTGAAATGTGAAGTAGTTTGAACGCTTTTGGAACTTTTATTTAAGTAAGGGATCTGAATGCTTCTTCCACTCCTGAAATACACATGCTGACTACACTCGAAGTACAAAGTCACTTTGGATATCCAAACATTCATTTTGCAATCGTGTTCTACCTCAAACCAGGGAGCAAAGGCCTTCTCCTCTGGACTTTACAATACAGGTTTTGTAACAAGGTAAATATGATCCTATATGATACTCGTGATATAACTGTGCAAGTGGAAACCATGTGCTGAGAAGTGTTTCATTGAGGAAAAGATTGGTCCTCACCTCAGGCCGTTCCACGTGTCGATCTTGCCAAAATCCATGTAGTTCTCCTCGCCGGTGTGGAAAACAAACTCTCCTTCATGGGTGCCATTTTTCTGTGGAAAACAAGACGAGACAAGAGGTTCAGACAAAGCCGCTGTGACCGTCGACTGTCGAGGATACAGCGGGGAGGCACTGAGTCAGACACAGTGTTTATGTTGGTTAACAAAGGACCATGGGAATTGTGAAAGAAATACTGCTTTGTGTCAGCCATTGACATGCCCCTTGTTGTTTTTTTTCCACCAGACTCCCACATCATAAGGCAGTAATCGATGATTGAAAAATACAAAAACTTTGGTGACTGATATTTAAGAGGGCATTCTTTATTTTTCACGACTGCAACTAACAAGCAGTTTAACAGTTGATAAATCTGCCCATTATTGGGCAGAATAATCACATCATGACTGTCTATAGAATATCATTACCTAGTGGAACCTGCCTTTGTTCTGCTTTTACTTCCCCCATTCTGATGTCTTCAAATTGCTTTCTTTTGTCCACCCAAATCATAAATATTACACGTAGATATGTACTAGATCAATGAAAGGCACTGTACTCCAACTGGATTATTTTACTTCATTGCTTGAAACAGTTTCCAAAGAGCTTATTTCCCTTTCATCAGCTGATCAATCGACTATTGGCTCTATTTCAGTGACTAAAAATGCTGCACTCATCATCACAAGACTGGCATGTTCACCAAGATGTCTACGTTGCTCTCTAAACAGGAAATACAAGCATCTTCAATCAGCACGCAGCCAGTCTCACTTCTCTTATGACAGGCAACCTCAGACGTTCCCACTCGTCTGTTGTGTTAGTAACCCCCACGACCAACACGCAAGAGCTTTCTTGAGGTTTTTGCACTACAGTGTCATCAAGCTCGAGTCATCATGAACACCACCACGCTTACCTTCCACATCAGCCCAAAATGTTCGTCCACTTCGGGCTTCATGGAGTGGATCTTCGAGAGAAGAGGGTCTTTGAAGCCCCACAGAACCTCGTGGACGGTTCGGGTCATGAACACCTCGATGCCCAGGCTGTTCATGTACATGGAAACTACAGTTCGCAGGAAAAAGGAGTAGGAGTTCAGCTCGTTCATCACCGCCTGGGGATGAAAGACAATGCGAGTCAAGCAAAAAAAAAAACAGACAATGGAGAGAGACACAATTCAATTTACGTTTGTAATGCATGCCGGCTTGTTTGTCTTGGCCTCATGTGACCAAAGACTGTATGTTCAGGATATCAAAATGTCACAACAAAACTAAGAGGACAATGGCCTGACGAAAAACAACACACATGCCAATCAAATGACTCCCTAAAGTAGCAGCTGCAGGTCATAATAACACACATTTTATCCTGTACAGGCACATCTTGTCTTACCACAAATGGGATGTTAACAGTCCTGATGATGTCAACCTCAGGGTCACCGGCTGACTTCTCGGGCACAAACACAAAAGTTTTGGGGTTCAGGGCGTAAATCTTGGTGCCGTTCTCCAAGAAAGTCACGTTTTCCCGTGGCCTGTATTCCCTGGTGTGGAAAGGACATTGGTCAGTTGGTCCAGATGTCTTTTGTTTTGATTTCACACTGCACTGACAAAGTGTTTCCAGATGGATAAGATGCGAGATGGCCCTCCTTAAAGGGGACTTTAACAAACATGAATTAAATGACAGCCAATTTCCTTTCCCCATCACTCCTTGTTAACCTACCTGTAAGTATAGGGTCCGATCTGTTTAACAGCTGCCTTCCCGCCTGCCAGGAACACCTCTGGATTGGTCACGTTGAAGAAGTAATACTCCATATAAACAGGTGGAGGTGGATTCTTCCATCCCTCAAACACTTGGCTCTTCTCTGTCAGAGTAATTTCCTATTGAAAAAAAACAAGAAAATACAAAATCAGATCGAGTAAAAAATGGCAAAAAAAAAAAAAAAAAACCTCTTGTAATTTATACTTCAAAAGTGCCAAATGTGAGTTATTCCACACAAAGCCCTTGTTATGAATGAGTGTCTTCTGAGAGCACACATGGCACTTTTTCTGCGAGAAGCTGGTGCTGGGCCAAGACCTCGAAACCCAGAGGGAGGCAGGGAAAAGTCCGCCACGGCTAAAAAAAAAAGCGTCGGGAAAGGCATAAAATCTTCTGCACCCTGTATCTGACCTCAGCAAGCCTAGGCAAGAATCTGACTGTGGGCTATTGCCAGCCCACACAACCCAGAAATGTGTTGCAGTGATAAAGACACTATAGCATCTCTGCAGCATAAGCGATCCGACTCCATGCAGGATGTCAGGTGAGTTTTTGTATTCAAACGGTGCAAGCCAAAGCAAGTACGGAGAGTACAGGGTGGCTGTGATTTCACAGATGTGTTGAAAGGAATCACGTGGAGGGGGAAAAAAAAGTGTGTGACATAAGTCCGATCGCACATGTCTGAGCATGGGCAACAGTAACCTTAATACAGACTATTAACTGTATAAGACAACAACCGGTGTGCTGTGACTCAGGAAAATTGAGCTCACTTTTTCCTTTCTTGGAAGATATATCCTGCGAAATGAGAAACAACTTGTGTCTTTTTCATGTCGAGTTGCTGAAAAAAAACCTATTTCCCCTGCGTGCAAGCGAGGTGCACTCGAGAGAGGCTTTACATTGTCTCCTGCACTTGCCGTTTGAAAATATAGCTTAGGGTGTGGCTGGCACTTCCTGTTTGGGTTACAACTCTCGACCGCCAAATGCGCTTTGCTCTATAGAATTGTTTTCCTGGGTTTTGTTGAATTTTGCTGCATGTTAGATCTAAAGAGGAGTTGACTGAAATAGCTGCTTTGATAGCCTATATATATAAAAAAAAGGTGAGCTGGATCAACTAACTGAGAGGAAACGTAAGATTCAAACATTCTGCAGCCAAGGAAAAAAGGCTAAATTGGGGTAGGTGGGTGTAAAAAAGATTTTTCAGTGGTCTAGGGCTGCAAATAAAGATCATTTCATTATCAGTTAATCTGCTGATTCTTTTCTTTTGTAGTCTTTCATGGTTTAATCTGAAAAATGCCAAAAAGACAAAAAATAAAATGCAGAAATGCTTGTCCTGTGCTTTGTCCACAGAACAGGCCAAAACCCGTTTACAAATACATCTTCACAAAATATGAATTAACTGATTAATTGTTGAAGCTCTGGTAAGGGTTGCTCTCGTCTTTATGAGCACATAGTGGCCTTTATGTGTCCTCTTTTTAGGTCTTCTAATCGAGAAATACGAATGCTACATTGCCCAATCTATAATAATCAGTTGACATCACAGCTGCTCAGATTTAAAAAATTGTCTGCAGGATTGGAGAAGACACTCGAGGTATTTAAGCATTGAGATCCTCCTGAGTCTTGATCTTTTTCTGACTTAATTAAGAAGTGAAGTGAAAATAGGTGATGCAGTAAAAGCGTATGACTATGGTGACCCAACATCACCCCAAACCAGCAGCGCTGACCTAATTTGTGAACGCAAAATGCAAACTCTGTCACTTTTGAAACAGGATTCTGCCCCGTCTGGTCTTTCTCCTGCGGGTGTTTGACAGACTGAGTGACTGAGGCCTACATCTCTGTGTTTGCCAACCTTGAGCAAAGGTCTTTCAAAAGGCCTTCATCAAAGTTATATGACCATCATGCTGTCATCATCCATTTCCTGGAAATACCTTCATCTATCGCAGAAAAAAAGTGAGTGACAGAGTGGAGAGGTTTGTCTGTGTAACCAAAATACAGGTTGAATGAGTTTGAAAGACTCAAACTAAACACTAAAGGCGGCTTGAACCGGGCCTTAGTCAAACAACTCCTGACGGAGCTCAGTTAGGTGTGGCGTGACAAGATTCTGCTTGGAACAGCGTGCGGAAAACAATTAAAAAAGAAAAAAAACATAATTAAAACCAGAGAGGTTTATCAAATGCCTCCTCCCGTGCGTCACTGGCACATTTTGAGCCAATGCACACTGAGTTTTAGCAGCATGACCTTGTTCTTGACTTCTTTAAGCTCAATCAGTCAAACTACCTTGAAAAGTCTCCTCTCCCAAACAGGGCCAGGAGGAGTGGCCCAAGTGGGTGTTTTGTTTTTTCTAAGCTTCCTTGTGTGAGCCCGGCGACTCTGGATAGGCTGAGGCAGGAACAACAACAAGGCACTACGAGGTGGCTCCCAGGCAAAAATCATGCCCTCGAGGCCAAGAAGTCTGTCAAATTCCTTGCGTGGCTTATACGCTTGCCTCCCTCCACACCCAGGCTCAGCAGACATAAAAGTCTGCGTCCTGGAGGAATCTTTTCGACTTGTCTCGCAACAACTAGGCTACATCATTATAGCAGAGCCACGGTGGGACATCAGATTAGGTAGATTTTTTGGAGTCGATTCAGCATGTCCGTACCGGCCTAATTCAATGGGAAGACTGTGGCCAAAGAGGATTAGCTATGCTGTCATTTCATGTAATCGCCAGCCACATCAGAATTATGTCCCCCCGTTGATGAACTTTGACTGACTCTTTTAATTTGGATCCCCTGTGATGCTGCTGGGATTGGGAATGAGAGTCAGATCTAAATTTAACCGAGGGAGCCGTTTGCCAGTCCACTACTTGGACAAATAGCGTGTTGAGCTCTCCCCGGCTTCTTCCTCTTCTTAAGTAGAGGGAGGGAGTAGACTTGGTGAAGAAGAAGAAGAAGACGAAGAAGAAGAAGAAGAAGAAGAAGAAGACGAAGAAGAAGCCGAAGAAGAAGAGGTTGAAAGTAGTTGCACACAGCATCCAACGCAGAGATTAATGTCGGTACGAGGAATGTGAGGTATTTAAGCGAGGCTGCAGGGGGGGATAGGGTGTCAGCTGCTACCTCCCCCCCAACCACACCCCATCAGGTTGCCACTCCATCAACCCTAAAATACAGTACCAAGCAGACACTAATGGCCCACTGAAATATCCTCTCAGTCCTCTGAAATATATACGCGCCACTGCAGAACTCCACTGATCAGACCACGTTTCATAATTGCATTTTGAAATAAAACTAAGTTTAAAAGGAGCACTATGTAGTTTTGGGGAAGAACAATTAATCAGAAGAGAAAGATCGTCATTGACAGATTTTTTTTTTTTGAATATCTAAACAAACTAAATTAACCAAACTCCTTGTTTTTATACCTGAATGAGTTGAATAAACAAAAACTGACCTTGAACGACGACACAATTTCATGCGGTTTTACTTTAATATTTGGCGGACCCCGCCACCTTTTTCTAGCTTCAAACAGTGTTTTGTGCACCTTCATTTCTTCTGAGAACAGCTTGTATCATTTGTATTTGTATAAACACCTGATTAAGATCATAAATGTTAAAATTCTGCATTTGAATTTCTTCTCCATAACTACACTTTAACTTGACTGCATTTCACAAGACGACACGCACACACACTAAAAAGGGGTTAAGTAAAGAGTATTGGTTGTGTTACTCATGCAGAGCTCATCTCAACACAGCCGTTATTGGTTTGTCAAGCAGCAAAAGACCCAAAACAGACCAGTGTCGCAATTTAATACAAGTGAATCAGCGAGGTGCGGGGGGGAAAGTCCCGTTCATAGCCTACATGTGCATGTGGGACTCCCACCTTAAATTCCCCCTAGCTCTTGACACAGCTTTTAAATCAGCATTTATCTTTTAACACCTAGACAAATATGTCAGTCTGGTTTACACAAGCCGGGATGCCTGATTGCCACATAAAAAAGGTGGATGGCTGTCACACCATCCTGTAAAACTTGCCACCGCTCCATCACTGGAAGTCAGGAAGGGGGGGAATTCTTGTCCACTCACCCAGGCTCCCTTCCCCCATTCCTCAAGACCTGAACACCCCCACCCCCCACACTGCCCACCATGTCACTCACTGGCTGAGATTCTCTACTATTACTACTACTGCCCACCCGGCTCTGTACACCCAACCATCCAGAAGTCAATACATTAGAGCCTGCACCAACAGAAATGTGTCAGCGGGTCATGCGCAAGGTGCTGCTTATGAAAAACCCTACAGCACGAGCCAGGACAAATCACATATCATGCCTTTAATCCCATTTTTCCAAATCACCGAGAGCCTTGATCGAGTCATGTGATGTGTGCCCTATTCATATAAACGCCGCACATCCGTGAAGGAATGTTAAAAGGTGTGTCAGAGTACAAACACACCATAAAAAAAACAAAAAACGAGCCACGGTCATGATAAAGTCACTCGAGCATTATTCCCCCCTGTGGGAGTTGCAGGGGGTTTCTACCTACGGTGCAGCGGCAGCCCTGTGTGTAGTGTTAAAACACACACGCCGGTGTTACTAGCGTGTCCTAATGCGAGCTGCACAACCATGTAACGGGACTTACACGCGGATCATGCGGATTCGTGGAAGGGTGGAAAAGCTCGGCTGGAGCTGGAGGAGGTTTGCAGAAATGTGTGGTAAAAAAAAACGAAAACCCAAAACAAAACATGGAAACATTTAAAAACACACGGTGTGTGATCCTGTGACCCTCTGCGCGTACGACCGGTGAAATGATGCTGTATGCGGATGACTGGCCGCTGCAGATGAGACGTTTTAAAACCGCCTCAAGTGTGACAGATGGGAGACTGAAATGTGACTGGGGAAAAAGTGGAGAGATTGTTTTTTTTTTTAAACATGTAGATCGGCTCAACTCACTTTTTTTAGCCGGCTGTGGATCATTGTTTGGAAGACTTGAGCCACGACCAGGGCGATCCCCACGATCAGGAGGTGAGCGCACACGATCCCGGTGGCGTAAATGGCACAGGACCTCCGAGTCATGATGCCGGATGGCGGATGTGTTGTCCTCCTCGGTGTTTGATTTTTTTTAAAAAAAAACTTCACTGAAGTCGATGATAACTCCCCTCTCGCTCGCACACACAACGATCTCTTGATAGCGAAGGTGTGTTTCGGGTCGTGAAACCTCCGGAGGATCCGCTGCGGGTTATAAACTTGTATCTCTTCGCCGCCCTGGAGTGCTCCTTCTCTCTCTCTCTCTCTCTCTCTCTCAAAACAAAAACACACAGCGAGTATCAAAAAAAATATAAAATCAATGTTGGCACCTTTGTCGTCCAGAAAACACACGGGATTGCGCTAGAGGAGAGGGGAAGGACTGCGCTGCTCGGAGGCGGCGGTGAAGTGAAACAGCAGCTCTCAGCACATCGGGACGTAGAAGAAGAGCTGTCCACCTCCTCCCCTTCCTCTACGCATTAATGAAGTCGGTCAGGCGAAAAGCGACGTTTTGGGGAGGCTGCATGGGCGGTGGGTGTGTGTAAAAAGCGAGTGGAAAAGCATTGATGGAGCTTTGCTTACACGGCTTGATGGCTGATGTCACCTTTTTAAGCATAATTATGACTACAAACCTAAAAACAACGCCTTTTTTCCACACTAATTCCCATTTTTACCTCACATTTTTTACGTTACTTTTTATTTTTAAGACCTGTCAGTGCTTCATTTTGAGTTTGACACTGATGCCTATCCTGCCAGTGATCACATTTTGAAATTCCTGGCTTGGACGAGTTTGTAACTCAACATGTCAGGATTATGAATGAAGTGGCAGGAGTGCGCTCATCTACGTGGCCGCGCTAGGGGGGGGAGGTTGTAGTTGTAGCGGCTCTCTAATGAGCTTAGCCGGGGCCGTGTAGAACTGCTCGTGTTCAAGGGGAGATTGGTTTCATTTTTGTCTCACATTAAAAACTTTCACATGGTCTCTGCGTGTCTCACTTCTTCAGCTCACGGGAGGACAAGTGAAGGAGGAGGACATCCGCCACAGTTTTTTTTTTATATATATAAGGGATGCCGCGATCGCGCCACATCGCGTCTCCTTAAATAAGCTCAGCGTGGACATGAATAATGTGCCATTCAGGCGACCAACGATCATTGACGCGAGCGCTTTGTCTGTCCACACGGCGCGCTCATTGGCTACCGGCCTCCCGGACCACCATCTCGAGACCACCCCCTCGGCGTTCTGATTGGTCAGACAGTGGTGAGTGCGATGTTGAATTTGATCGACTGATTTCGGGGCGGGGCTCCTATAAAGGAGGAATTGGCGGCGTGATGCTGCGCACCTACAGAGAGTGGATGCTGAGAGAGGCTGCAGCGGAACCCGCACGAACCACAGAAGATGTTTCAGCGGACTGACAAGAGAAAAAGTGGTTGAGAGGTGGTCTGCATTATGGTCATCACCAGACACACGACCACTGTATATTGACCAAACACAAATTATATACAGAGAGGAGCGACCCAGAGTCCTCTCACAGAATTGCAGTTAACCTTGAGACAAGGTGCTGAGAGAGATTTAACTCCGTGGATGAATCTTACTCTGCAGAGGAGAGTGACAGACGTCAGTTAAAAATAGGATCGCCTGATGGTGCTTTTTTTTTTACTACCCCTTCGTGAACTTTCATTATTGAGTATCTGCCAGTTACATCTGTTTTTGTTTATGTCTTTTTTCATATTACAGCTGGACAGCACACTGACACCACAGTCACAATCCATCAAAGGCCCTGAAGACCTGTTTTCTCAGCTTTTTCGGACGAGCAGTACCGCCTTACGAATAGAACATCTCTCTCTTTTTTTTTTTTATAAGATTATACAAGATTTTTCTGCATGCTGTGTTTTGTCCGAGCTTTTGTCACCGGTTGGAGAAAGGTGATGTCATTCGAGCCTTCTTGTGTAAGGCTGTACGAGGGAATGTTTAAAGAACAAATGTGAATTGTGGGGATGTTTGCTAATTTTGCCCTGGTCAATCAAATCTGATCCCACCACACCCGCACCGCCCTGATCAAACAAATGAGCTGATTTAAACTATTCATGGATGACAACCAAGGCTATTTATTTCCTATGTAGGACAGATGTGGGGCCTTTTACAAATCTGTACCCATGCCCGTTAATAATCTGTCCATGTGCAGCAATCATGTGAACACAGAAAGTTTGAACATGGACTCTGACTATATGTGTCATGCTGCTATGATGAAAACAGCTCCTTGTCTGCACACATGTTATAATCTCTATTATTTCAGTGGTTACAGAGATGGTGTAAATTCAGTGACATTCCATTTTCAGCTACACTAAAAAAAGCACAGCAAACACAGATCTGTGCTGTGCAGCATTTGGCTGCTACAGTCGGACACCGTTCTCAGAGGTTTGGTCCAGTGAACATTGATTTTTGATCAAATTTAGCTGTGTTCATTTTTCACTGCGATTCGGTCCGAGCAGCAGCGGGAACACTGGTGCAGTGATATGAGTTGGCCGCGATCAGGTGTTTCTGGAGTATCCTGGTGATGTTCTGAGCGTGTAATCATCATATCATAGTTTTGAGAAACATGGATATTCTACCTGGAGTAACTCGGATAGAAATCCAGGGTTACTGTGGCGTGTCTCCTGGTAACATTGGATGAGATGGTAAGAAATCCAGACACACCTGTAAGCAGACGATCAGAAACCTGAATACTGTTGTGATCATGTATAAGGGGATACGAATAACCAGGGTTTTCGTGTTACATGTAAACACTGTATCCCAAAAACGATACCATTTGTTTACCCAAATACGATCAAAATATAAGGATAAGGCTCAAAACATGAATAGTAACACACATGGAAACACATTCATGGGATCAAAAACCAACGGGCTCGTGACAGTTGAAGAAGCAGTGGAAAATTAACTTGAACATCAACTGGTGCAGTCCAATTCACACTGAAGTCAATGTTTCACGCTTTTAAAGGAAGCTCATGAATGCGCCTCCAGAATTTGGGTTGAAATACGATCGGGTTTCAGTGTCGCCAAAGGTCGAAGGTGACATTTTTCCAGGATTCTGGAATACCTTTTGAATGCTGTAGCACTCGAAGCATCTAACCAGTGTGAGGCTGAAATAGGACACCAGCGCCGCTGTCCTTATTTACAGAAAACACCATGCTGCTTATCTTATGGAGCATGCGTTTGCCCAGAACTCTAGTGGACGAGATGCCACTTCAGATACCGGGTCACCTAATGAGACAAGAAGGTTGGCCTGAACCAGTGATTTACTGGGAATTATTCGGTCTCTGGTGGGTGGTAAACAGGCCAGCATACATCCTGCTTTTAGAATACTTTCTGTGCCATAATGGATGGAACTGAAAGGTTAGCACGGTCATGCAAGTTGCCTCTTTCATAACCCATTCATAAATAAAGTGGGACAAAAGACTGCAAATTGTCCTCAGGAAGGGATATACATCATATCGTTTGATGCTGCTTGCTGGAAGGAACTGGCTGGGCTGGACTCTTAACATTAATGTAATTGAGTGTTACCGCATTGTGCTAAGTCTCATTGCAGTCCCAGAGGATGGGGGGCTGCAGGAGGGGGGGCGGCATCTGTTCAAACAAGAGAAGTAAAAAATGCTAAAGAAAATCATCAGGGGGGAAGGATAACAGTCAAGTAATGCAGCAACATTGTTTTCTGCCAAAAGAAAGGGTGGGAGGGTGAAGAGGGGTAAAACAGTTCAACCTTTGTAATGGTTTCTTTTTATGTTCGGTCAGCAGAGCGACACTGATTTTTTTCCCTTCCCTTCTGTTTTTGGACTCGTTGGACGCTAAGACACCCAGCTTTGAAGGCACACACAAAGCTATTTGATGACTCGAGAATGTTTTTTATGTGAATATCTCATCATAAAAGGGGTTCATGTTGAGAATAGGGCGAGCATTCATACGTGCCACAACAAGGAGCCTTTTTATCCAGAGGCGAAATAATTTTGGACAAGTTCTCTTCGAAACGGTGTCTGTCTGTCCTCCCCACAAATCATTCATTGTGTTCTGACAAATTTTGTTCCCCCCCTCCCACTAAAAACTTGCACCAATAGCTTTTGGTTTGCACTTTGAAGACATGGCTAAAGTGCAAATGCAGCTCAACAGCAAGTGCATTTATTTGCACACAGATGTCCATTCATGTATCGGGAAGAGAAAGTATTCTCTGTATGTTTCATACATTCTGCACCGTCAGCTCTACAGAGTCGTCCGTGGTAACCGTGCAAAATGGGCTATGTGCTCACTCATGTGGGCTTTACATCACATTGTGTTTAGGAGTAATTTAAGGTCACCATCCTCACACACCCAGTACTTATATTACTAGTTCAACTGAGAACAGAGAGTTGTTATCAAGTTAACAGAATGTAGTGTGACTGCAGACATGGTCACAACTAAACAGTAAACCCTGTTTGAGGTTTGATGGGTGGATTCACTGTGTGCCGTTAATCTGATGAATAAGATGTCAAATAACGCACGCAGTATGCAAACAATGATTCACATGTTTTAGACTCACACGCACTTCAAATAAAAATTTGTTGTACTGTGCAAATAACACTGCCGACGCCCTGGTTTACAAAGCTGCCTGAGATGAGTGATGAGTTAGAGCATCAGCAAGGCAAAAAGGATAAACACGTGTGTTTGAGCCAGATACTGGGTCAAGAAGTCTAATGCTGAGTTCAAGGTCAGAATTTCGTGGTTGAAACTTCTGGCTTTGGACATCAAAGACGTCAAAAGTGAACACGTTTCTGACCATAACAGAAGGATTTCTCTTTGGCAAGTGTACACAGAACTGAACCCTCAGCAGTGCAGCTTCTTCGCATTATAAACAAAATAGTAGAGGAAAAAAGACACATGCAGTAACATACGCCATTACACATTTCAGTTTATGGCACTTTTATATTTAGATAAGTATCTATTCGCTAGCTTTTTATAAATACAGCTGTCTAAATTTATATCCCGAATACCCTTCCAATGAGTGCTGTCATTGTTGACATCAGACAGCTGTTCCGTCGTGAAGTCGGGGTAGATGGACGTGCCCCGAGTTTACAAGTAGGAATTCAGAGTTTTTACAGCGTTCCACTGAATATTTTCAAGTAAGAAGTCGGAAATGTGGCTGGAACGACAGCAAAGAGTCTGTCGACATGATCAACTCTCTATGAGGCTTGACTAATGCTGTGTTCCACAGAAATCGGGAAATGACTTTCTTCCTACTTGTGATCTTGGGGAACGAAGTCAGGAGTCTCACCTAGGAAATTCCAACCCTTAAAATTGTACATAACACAGCATTTGGCCATTTGTTTTAAACTCTTAAATCATAACTTTTTTCTGTTTTCTTTTTTAATTTCACACTCCTCAGGAGATGGAGTTTGGATGTGGACACATTAAAAAGATGGAAAGCCAGTATTTTTTTGTAAAAATCTAAAATGATGAATGAATTTATCAGCACGACTGACAACAAAGCTGTTGCTCCTGGTTCCTTAGAGAAGACAGGTTTCATATAAAGGGAATGCAAAATGATATGTGAATTCTTAAACTGCAGCTTACCAACACTGTGATGTGTGTAAACTTTAAATGTAAATTTAGATTTGTATGGTTTTGGAAAACTACCAGTTTTATTCTTGTAAAGCCTTCCCTTCCAAATCTGTGTTTAAACCAGACAATCTCAGGACAACTTGGTAATCATGCACAAATCAAATCAGCTTTTCAAAGACATAAAATTCTGAAGAAGTATTTCTGCTTGACAGCAACAATCTCCTGTCTGTACGGTGAGAAAATTGTGAAAAACCAACCGCACAGTCCAACAGTCACATTCCATCATCTGTCCTCCCTATCTGCAGCTCCCTCCTTACATCAACGCAACAGAAACAACATTAACTCTTTCTGTAAATACTACGTGACATGGTAAGCGGTGTCCTCGACCCCACGGGGGCCGCACCACGGTGGAGCCTGGTACCAAACATTAAGTCACGGTGCTTTGGAGGCTGAGACAGTCTTTGTAAGGCCAGAGACTGATATACAGGCATAGTTGTGGGAGTGGAGACTTGCGAGGAGTGGCAGACCTTTTCACTGGAGGTGATTAATGCAAACCGAGCCATTAAGTGCTATGGGAAGAGTACACTATACTGAATTTATTTCTGGGTTAATCCATTCCTTGCTCTCCTTGGAGAGGATCACAGTGACCGAAAGAACTTGCTGTGTTGTAGCGGACAAAAAAAATGTTAGGTAATATGAGAAATCTGAAAGGTGCGTGCAGAAGAAAAAGCTGAGAGACTGGATAAAATGTCCTGTACTTTTACGCTTGCACTTTATACTTAGAGTGAAACGTTGTACTTTCTACATAATCTATCCGGCAGCTACTTTTGAGGACAAAATGTACAACAAAGAAGCATCACAATGTTATAAAATACAATTTATTAATTACGTTTGAACTTGAGGTTTCCAAAATTTAGTGAGTGATAAATAAATTGTTCTCATATTTTCATCCATTTGGAAGTTTTAAAACTTTAAACTATCAATAAAACCATGATGCATTAAAGTGCAACGTAAACACAGCTTCACAAGGCAGGAGGATTCATTGAGGCGGGATTCAAGCTTCACGCTAAACCCTTGTGTCTGGCTTTCGGTCCAGTCAGCAACCCATGAGGAACTAATGGCAGCCACAGGCTTGGTTTAGGTGTGACAAACAGCACGATAAGCGACTGTCACAGTTTGAAATAACAACTGCGACTTCTCAAGAAGTTGGTGTAGATGCTGCTCTAACATCTGTTATGTTAGAATTGGAGATTATATTCCATCAAACAAAGAGGAATGAATGTCACTGAAGGCTTTTCTGAATGGACAAGATGTTTTCCCTCTTTTCTTGACGGACTTCGGTGAGAGTTTGATTTTCCAGCTGGCCCCCAGCTGGTAGAGCTCAGCTACTATTGATCTGACTGGAGAAGTTAGCCCGTGATGATTGTTTGTTCAATAACCTGCCAGGTTTTTTTTTGGTTTATAGAACACCTTTCCAGTTTGTTATGTGTAACAAACCTTCTTGCACGGAAGGTCGATGGTCAACTTAAAAAGCCAAAAGACAAACAGACAAAAACATCATCTTGTTGTGGAAGCGAATAAAATCATCCTTCAATTAATGAACAAAAAGATTGCCACTATAGTTTCCCATCATTTTGTTTATTTAAGGCTTGACTGGTGCTGTTGTAATTACGTCTTTTCGTTTTGCCATCTTCTGCAAACATTGAACGGCACCTGAACGCAAAATTAGTACCATCAACTGTTTATATACACACAGCGGTACTTGACTTTTGAGTTGTTAGCATTTCCACCAAAGAGCAATATCCCCCTTAAACCTTTCAGATTGGTTATCTAAATAATTGAGTTAGTGAACTTAAAGTAGTGAAATCAGCTCGACCTTGACCGATGCATGATTATTAAGTTACAATGTGATGTACGATAAAACAGATGGATAGTATATTGTATATTGTAATGTACTAGTCTTAGACTGTGTGCATTACTCTACTCTGAAGAACAATAACTATGTTTCTTTGTTACTGTATGCATTGTATATGCTTTCTCATGGTGTGACTTTAGTTTATTTACTCAACAGCGGTCAAGTGATGGACCAACCATAGAATGTCTTTGTCCACCTAGGTGTGGTTCATTTCCCACCATTCAGCTAATGTGTTTTGTAACAGGAGACAGTGACTCATTGTTCCCGCATGTAGCCACAAAGTTTTAATTTTGGGGTTATACACAATTCAGCTTCATGCATTTAAATGTGAGGTGTACACTGAGGTTGCAAGATGTTCTCTGGCTTTGTGAGGCTTTGTGGATAAAGGATGATGAAAAGCTTTAGGCGGTATTACTTCTTCAATAGAAAATGGCAGCCAAAAAAAAAATCTAATTTTTATATATGGAATATTAAATATGGAATTTCACAAGGTTGCGGACCGACTTCCATGACTCAATCTGGGAAAAGTAATTTAGTTAGTTTTGATTCTCTTCAAATTCATTTTACATTCATTTCGACAGACAGTTACTTAGTTGATCCTTTACAGGAAATGACTTTGTTACTGCAGCTACAGTTATAGTCAAGACATTCAACACTAACTGTAACACACCTATACATATCAATATAGGCAAGAAATACTAGACATAAGTTACTAAAATACCCCAAATGTACAAGAAAGCTATACAAAAACATGGAATACACAAGCATTGTGCAAAAATCCTACCTGTATTATCTAAAAGTATAAAAAAATATAAAAATGTAAAAATATAAAACACAGAGTTGCCCAAATTGGCTTGGGTGCTGCATCTCAGCCATAACATTTTGGGAAAACACTGCAATACAATAAACAAAAATAGTTGGCAATAATTTGATGATTGTCTCATGTTTTACAATTAATCATCCCACAAAAATGGCAAACATTTTCTGGATTTAGCTTCTCAGAGGTGAGAATCTGCAGCTTTCCTCAGTTTTATATATTAATAAAGTGAATATATTTGGCTTTTAGAATGTGTTTGGGACAAAATAAACAATTTAAAAATGTCATCCTGAGCTGTGGGAAATTGTGATGGACAGTTATTATTGACTAATGAAACATTTTCAATTAAAACAAATATTGCTCTGGTTGATCATTAATGAAAACAGATGTTAGTTTTGGCAGAACATACACATTTACTTTTTATTTATGTGTTCATACTTATTCTACCTTAACTTCAACAGACAGCTGATTGGAAACAAGTCATTAAACTTAACACAGCCAGAGTTAGCAGTGCAATACACTAAAATAACTATACAAAAACAAACATTAAAGGCGCACTATGTAGTTTTGGAGGAGAAATTCAAACTCAGAATTTGATATGTACAATATTGATGAGCTCATAATACAAATTTAGATATATTCTTTTCCATAACTTAATAAATAAGCTGTTCTCAGAGGAAAATAAAGTCCCCAGAAGACCTTTTGAAGCTGGAAAGGTGGCAGGGTCCGCCACATATAAACAAAGTAAAACAGTATGAAATCGTGTTTCCCTTTAAGGTCAGTTTGTTTATTCAGTTTATTTAGTCATGAACACGAAGATCTATCTTATCTTATCTAGTTTATCAGTAAGTGAAGATCTTTCTCTTCTGATCAAATTTCTTCCCCAAAACTACACGGTGCACATTTAATAGCCCGGGCAAGTGGGGTCAAGACCTTGACTGTTCGTTCCCTTTACTGGTTGCGTGTTAGGAATTAGTGGACATCCTCTTCTTGTGTATTGTTTTCTACAGTTCCTCAACATCCTAAAAGCCGTAGACAACTCTTTTAAAACGGCAGTAAACTCTTATTGTACTGGAAAGCCAGCGTGCTGCCAGGCTCTCTGATTCGACCATAAACAAAAACATTTCCTGTGTATTGCACCAGTTTCCCCCGATTGTACTATTCCTGCTGATGAGAAGTAGAAAGTCTCTGGAGGAAAATTAAAGTTGTCCTGTTGCTTTGTTTTTTGTTTTCTAATTTATTTTAGTGTGCATGTGTGGTGTAAATAAACAAATACAAGAATGCTATGTTACTGAACAAATAATCAACAGCGGCTTCCTTTTACTGTCAGAATTAATGGATGTGATACATGCAAATATACTGAAATAATGAATCTAAATGATTACCATCATTTTAGATTGGTTTATGCATCAAAGTTGGATTTGTTCTCGATTCCATTTACTCACTACTTCTGCACTGGTCACACATCAGCAAATGCAACTCCTTGAAGTCATCCCCATCCTAATATTTACTCTCAGTTTTTTTGTTTTTTCTTCCAAAGGGGCTGAGCTTTCCCAAGTCAGGCCATCTTCACGCAACCATTTAGAGAGCAGTCTGAAGACAATGACCAATTACACAGGTGTCGTATTTCAATATTTATATATCAGGATGCATGAGAAGGAAATCCTTCTGAAGAGGAAACAAAGGTGCAGCTCATAAACACAGTTTTAGGCATTTCCGCGCTGCAGTCAAATAGATGGATGAGAAAATGAGACGAAGGCAAAGAATAAAACTATCTCTGAACTGATGTGGAGCTCCTTGTGAGCACGTATGCCCGAAAACTGCATCTAAAAAATGTAAACTTTCAACATCAAAGGCGACCGTCTTCATAGCATGTGTGTTTGACTGTATCCAGGCGAGCATTAATCACCTTTACTGGCCCGAGCATTGCAGAATTTTCAAATTCCTTCGAAGGCCCGGGTAGAGCTATTCATTATGGGAATAAAAGCATGGAACGACTGTAGTCAAATAATTTAATTTGCTGCTTGTAAAAAACTTATAAAAGCAACAGCAGGCCCGAGGTTGCACTTTTACACAGACTAGAAGGGTTCAGATCCCGACAAATATAGTTTATCTCAATGGGCACGGCATATTTTAATTCAGGTCATCAGCAGTTCATGGAGGAGAAGAAAGGGAAACGCCTAACTCGACACTTGGCCTCTGCAGGTCACTGTATGTCACCCCCGGTCCGACTTTGGTATGTGGGAGAAAGCTGCTAAAGCGCTTTGTTAGGAGCCATGGAGTCACATGAGGGAAGGTCCATCTTCCATTTTAAAGTTGGAAATTCCTCCGATGAATGCCGCCATGCTGATGCAACAGGACTACATTATCCATTCATAAAGAAGTGTTGCTGTTGCATCAAGTCAGCACCTCTGAGCAGTCCTGTGACAGCACGAGGAAGACGAGTGGAGTGATAAACAAATTCATCCTGGCCTTGGATTCTTCCCATTTTTTTAAGACACTGCATATCTATTGGATTTGCTTTATGACTACAACCTGAATAAAGAATAAAGAATCATAAAAATAAAGCTTTGATAGAACCGTCTTTAATTCAACAGGTGCTCGAGCTTTAACTTCCCCATCAAAAAAAGGATCTTTTCGGTTAATTCCACTAGAGTTAATACAGAGTACACAAAGAACCGAAGCTGGGAGGGTTTCAAATCTCAAGTGTGCATTCAAATGTCACTGTTTTGTGGCTGCATTCAGGCCGGCCATGTCGCTGGCAAACAAACTGACATGGCGCATTAGACAGTTCACTGACTGCATTGAAACTGTTTACTAAGTTAGTTTGTTGCTATAAATAGAGATCACCAGCGTTGAAAAGCGGGAAACAGTGGTCCCTCTGTCCCCGCAGTGTTTTCCCCCAGCGTTTGAATAGCGGGAGAGTCCGGGGACCTGAACTCAGGCTAATTAGTTAATTCATCGGCCCCAAAGGGAATGACATGTGATTCAGTCCAGTCAACACAAACAACATCACTGTCTATGTTGTCATAATTTGTCTCGAGTATCTCTGGGAAATATAAGCGCATCCACTCAAGTACTGTATCTATACATTTTAAGGTGGTTGTGTTTTACTTTAGTATTTCCATTTTATTTGATGTTAATGTGTGGGTGATTTTCTTTTACTGTACTGACAGTGCAGATTGAGACTTTACACAGAAAACATACAATCATCTTGAAAAGAAATATGCTTTGAAATATATCAATAAGTTTATGTAGAAGTACACAAAAGTTTTTTTTGTTTTTTTTTTTCAAAAAGCTGTTAAAATGAGCTCCACTTCAACGAGGTACAGCTTTAACATTCTGCTTAAACAGTAGAAAATATGTACATAACACATGAGTACCTTTACTTCAATATGTTAAACATATTTGACCAATAATACTTAGGTCTATGCACTTATAGGGCTTTTACCTGTTAAGTATATTTACATTGAATTGTTCCTACTTTTACTCAAGTAAAGTACTTTCATACATATTCCATTGCTGAAATGAGGTCATATTTAAGAAGTATCTTTCAACAGTTAAAGGTTTTCATCGACCGTGATCAGAGAGAATGTTGGCATGGGCTCTGGTTCAGGATGGCACAACCTCTGACGCAAATTTTCTAACAAGGAGAGCCCCCTAGTGCTCAGACAGTCACACAGAAGAGGAACAGAATATTTGATTCTGTTTTAGGACTATAATTTGGTTTAACTTGTTTTCCTCGCTCATACTGTAAGATGGGAGAAACAGCCTGGCTTGTTTAAAACTACAATTCCTAATACTTTAACAACAGTCCTTCTGGTTAAGTTATGTTTTTTTTATTTTCATTATATAATAGTGACTGTCACTCAAACCACACAACAGCTGTAACCACATAGTTAAACACTATAAATGCACTTAGATGTAACCAGATATCAAGTACAATTACTCAAGTACTGTACTTAAGAGGAAAGGTAAAGTATTTCCATTTTATTCTACTTTCTACTTTTACGCCACTACATTTATGTGACAGCTTTATTGTACTGCAGTATTTTCCCATAGTAGGCCTATAACAACTTTTACTCAAGTAAACTAAAGTATCTCAGTATTTCTTCCACCCCGGGAATATCACCACTCACACTGTCACCGTGCATCGTGGCTATCTATACTCTAACTATACCTAAACTATATAAAGTCCACACATACCGCGGTGAGAGAATAGCACACTTCTATTTAAGATTAATGTGTATGTCTTTAACAAGATGTGTTAGTGTTTCTCCAATACTACCCAAATGTAAGGATGCTTTTATGTGTTTGATTTAATGTAAAACGATAAACTGTCCGTTTGTTTCCACGTAAAACCTGAGCCTCCTCCCACCATCCCCCGCTGTTGGCATAGTTTCCAAAAAACAAACTTGGGAAAGGCCACGAGCCAGGTTGACTGTCGAGCCGTGCAAATGGAATTTTGCTGAAGAAAAACTCTATCTGCTTTTTAAAACAGAGAATTAAATACTAACAACCTACTGATAAAAAGGAATGGAGTCAAAAAACAGTCGGCCCATCTTCCCTTGGTAAGTCACGTCTTTCTTTTGCGGGCTTGATATACAAAGACTATGTGAGCCTATTTCAACATTATTAAGAAACATTTAAGCTTGTGTCAGAATGTATATAAAAATGTCATGGGTTATTACTTTCAACCTGAAGTGAACCCACCTGAATGCGTAGAATCAGAAGGAAATCAGGGCAGGTCATAAATACGTATAATTCAGAGGAAAAGGGAGAGGCAGGAATAGATAAGATAAACATGTTGGTGTATATCCTGCAAGGCATGCAGAGACTGCTATTTAAATGGTCACTGAGCTGCTTCATGTAGACCCACAGTACGTGGTACAGGCTGATGTATTTTTTCTGCTGAGGAGAAGGGAGGCAGCTGCTCCACCCCCTACTCTAGTTTAAGATTTAAATACATCTGAGATGAGCCCTGAACACTCTGACATAACACCCTCTGTTAGCCGAGCAGAGAGGCAAAGTCAAAGAGACAAGAAGAACAAAAAAAACACACTGTAATTTCTATTTATTGTTTTACTTCTCAAACAAACAACAGTGCAAAAAAGGATGTGCAGTTGAGCCAGAAGAGTTCTCAACAAAAACTGAGATGACTGAAACAGTATGGATCCGTAAAATAAATCTATGTATAATCGTCTGACCAGAAAACGCATTTCCTGCTGAAAATGCAGCAAACTCTTGACCACCAAGCCAGGCAGCAATGTGTATTTGTATGTTGAATTTGAGAGAGAGAGAGAGAGAGAGAGAGAGAGAGAGAGAGAGAGAGAGAGAGTGTGGATGATTGGTTGGTTGATTTCAAAATGCACTGCTGCGATGTGAACAATATGATACAAAAACTGTAGGAGTTCAGAAACACGATGTTGTTGAAGGATCATAGTATCTGAACACAAAAAGAACATCACGCACTGTGCTATCCATCTACCAGATAACAACAGAAAAACCTAATCATGAAACAATATGAAGAGACAACACATCAAAGTAGCCTGATTTATCTCTGGGCCCTCAATAAATCATCTCCTTTTTGTCAGAGATACCACACAGCGCCTGATCTTCACTACGTACTGCTGAGCGTCCAACTGGCAAAACATGAAGGAGGATATAAAAAGACAAGTCAAGAGAGCGACATGCAGTACTGTACGTGTGGGTGACACACAAAGGCAGCCCCCTCCTTAAAAAAGAAAAATACTCAAGTGCAGTGTGAGTCTGCTCATGCTAAAAATCAGCGTGAAGTAAAAGCCGGTTGTCTCCACATTTACATGTCAAAATCTTGTGAGGTGTTTGACTTTCGTCTTTTAATTAATTATACATTTGTCAGTTTATATGGACACAAATTAGAGATATCATTGATTGGAGATATTTGATTGAGAGACCCTTAGCAGCAGAAATGACATACGTGTTTAAGGGTTCACTTAGCATGAGCTTTCTCACTTGCTTTCAGGGTGTGCCTGAAACAATGATGCACGTGCAGGAGACACACATGCAGACAGCGGAACACAGCCTCTTTACTAATGTTACAGGCGCAATATGTTAGAATTGGCCACCTGTTGACTTCATACTGACAACAAATAGGGACAGCATATCACCAGAGTAACTGTTAACTGTGACCTTGCTTATGTCCATGATGGTAACTATTGTTAGTTTGTTAGCTCAGTTGGCCATACGGCTAACCTGACTGGAGGAGTGTTGGTGTTTACAAAACAAACACGGGAGCTTTGGACCATTGGGAGAAAGAGGTTTTCAGGCCTGGGGCTAGCTAGTTAGCATGCTAACTTATGTAGATATTTGTGCAACACAATACATAGCTGTCTTTAATCACAATCTGTTTAAAATGTAATTCATTTTGTTTATTTCAAACTAAAAATCTTACATATTGCTCCTGTAAAATAAAATAAAACATAAAGAAAAAGAAACTAAAAAATTGTCTACTCAACAACACTAACACTACTCAACTACAATATTTACAAATTAAAGCACTTTCAATGACCTGTGTTTATTAACATCTATTTTGAAAAACTTTTAATACCTTAATTTTTTCTCTCACATTAGTACCCTTGTTATTCATTATCCTTAACTTGTATTGTGTTGTATACTTGTATTGCTTTACAAGTTCAACTCAAATGCTTCATTAGATGAGTAAAGTTCTACTTTCATTTTTTTTGTAAATCCTCAGGTACAAGGAAAGGTTGCAGACCAAGTATCTTAAAGCACAGACAAAAAAGATTTCCTCAGCCAGCAGCTGTAGCCATTTTGTAAATATGAGCCTCGAGGACTCCACTGATTGCTCATCAGTCCCATCAGGGGCCCAGACAGGTGTCTCACCGGTCATTTTCCATGACGCTCCAAACAACAACTCCAGTCAAAAGCAGAGAAGGTCAATGTCTAAAGAGCATGCTTGCTTCTCAAAGCAGATGATCCAAAAGCAGATTCGCAGAGAATATGTCGCTGCTGTGGAGGAAAAACTCAAACAGCATCCCCTCGTTAAGTTCCCGCACTATAAGGATCACATGACCCCAGAGGTAAGTCGAGATGAAGCGCCTGAGGCCACCAGTAGGCAGATGAATGACTGAAGTCTGAATGAAGCCTGAATGAATATCAATCCTGCGTCAGAACACATTTACATGGTGTCTTCATTTCTATCCAGTTATTTGATAAGGTGGTATCTGTTTTGGATCCAGACATGTGCGTAAGTAGCGCCTCTGCACTTCCTACGCCTACAAGAGAAGATGAAGAAGACACAGAGGAAAGAAAGGAAGAAGTGGGCAGAAAAAAACCCAATAAAATGTGAGTACACTGGCAAGTGGATTGGTAGAATCAATAAAATCCTACATTACTTTGACACAATATCCACTGAAAAAATGTCTTTGGAAAATAAACACATACAAGATTTAGTCTGTATAAACTCTCTACATTACTTCTGATTTTTTTTTACCACAGCCCCAAGGTCCAAAGTCCAACTCCAAGAAACCCTTATGTGCTACAAATAAGAGAAAATGGTATTAAGAAAGGCCAGACAGTCGCAGTAAACCAACTGTGTGCCAATCAGGACATGACATCAGCTGCCAAGCTCTTCACTAAATGGTTTGCCTCACCGGTAAGAGCAAAGGAAGTGAGAGGAACACATTCATTTAACTGTTTGCCAGAACCTTCACAAAAATATGATAATACAGTCATGATGGGAATCTTGTTTGACTCTTGCAGGATGAAGAGACTATTGTTACTGATAAGTTTTGACATCACTGACATCCCCCATTCAAGTGGAGGACGCCATCAGTTCCGCAGGTCACGAATGAAATCCTGTCAAAGCTACAGACAAACTGGACAGTTATATTTCAAAAGCCCTTGAGCCAAATAAAGTACAAAAAGAGTGACGTTTACAGAATCCTGAGCCAAAAAATAGAAGTTGAATATAATTTTTGATGGATGCCGATTAAACAAAAAATCCAAAGCTGGATTTCAACAAGTGATCAGATTAGCACTACCGTCTGCCTCCAAATCTGAAGACAATTCTTGTCTTGTTGACAGAATGAGGAGCTGAAACAGATGTATGTAACCTCAGCTGTCAGGAGTTATCCAATCCACAATGGACTACGTCTGTCAAGGTTCAAAGGCACGGACTAAACATTTAGAGGAGGGGTTTCGAAAAAGCAGTGTCACAGTGAGTTCACAGCAGTTAATGATGTTTAAAACCACACTGTAGAAAGAAAAAAAGGAGAAGTGTGTAAGTCACAGTAATTTCTTTTTTGAACAAAGAACCAGAAACTCAAGAGAAGGTTGGGTCTGTTTCAGCGTTCAGTGAGGGAACATGGACAATTAAGTGCTGTGTGTAAGCAGAGGTTTTAAGTTTGATTGTTGCCTGAAATCAACTTTAACAGCCAACATAGACTCTGCATTATTTCTAACTACTCCTCACTATTTGTATCATGCTTGTAATTCTCATATCCACACTATGCAAAACTAAATTTTGATTCCTGCTACAAAACAACAACTCAAACATATTCATTTTTAAAAAACTTTATTGAAACAATAAATTACAAAAACACGCCTGATTGGTGATTTTATGAAACTATACTTTGGCAACTTCATCTTGGGAGCCTTCTGAAAGACAAAAAAAATGTAATCAAATTAATTCTAAGGAATTGATTACAGAGATTATGTTCAATCAAAACACATTTTTTTTGAAAACCATGAAGTCTGTGAGCTGCTGAAGGACAAGTGTAACAGGGAACTTCCATTGCTGCAATGCTTTAGTTGCCTCATGACATCCTCCTGACGTCTGAGACTTATGTGTGGCTACAGCTGATGAAATAATCAATGTCAGAAGATCTCTGTTTGTCTGTTCCACTGTGTTCAGTGATATGATAAACTGTGTTTATGATGTACAATATTAACAACTTACTGATAAGAGGAACCAGCCTCAGCTCTGCAATGTTGTGTCGGTCACTGTTGGCTAATTGGATCAGAGGTCAGGAGAGAGTGGACGGGCGACCTTCGGCCCAGTGAGAGAAGCTGTAAGGCGGAAGTGTACCTCGCTGCAGCCACTGGACTCGATATGAAAGGGCCTGCAAAAGGCATGACATATTCAAACTCCACATTTTGTTGTATTTAATTAAGCTAATGGTTATTTTGTTATTGATTACATTTTCTCAATGTATTGTGGTCTTTAGAATGTCTGAATGAAAGAGAATAGTAAAAATGCACACGAATGAATGGACTTATCAATTATTTAAACAAATGTCAATTATTATTCTGTTGAGTAATCGTTGCAGCTCTCATCTCATATTATCTTGTGTTCTCACTGCATTTATGAAAGGAGAAACAACAAACTGAAATATATTTAGGGAAAAAGGAAACTTTTTGTTGGACTGCATGACAAAGTAGTTCTGAAAACTCACTCTTGTTGATTATTTTTTTTCCGTTCAGCTCAGCTGTCCTCAGGAAATGTGGCTCGCTGTACACAGTGTATGCACAAACAGACACGTATTACATCACATTACACAGCTTTTAGCACTTTACTGGGCCTTGCATGTTGCATGAGGGCTAAAAGGTCACGTGTGGGGTGATCATCTCTTAGCTTCGAGGCAAGTCGTTCAAAGAGCATGTAAACAGAAACACTGAGGTGATTAGGTTTGGGCGTGCTCCCTACCTGCCACAGGTTTTTCTTCTAAATCTGGAGCCAGTTTTTACATCTTCAGCCTTGTCAGTACTGCTGTAGGTGTCAGAGAAGTATTAAACAAATACAGTTAAATATTTTACTAGAAAACTTCACATTATATGTGTCCACAATATAATATAAATATACACATTGTCAACAGCTATATTACAGCACCATCAGTGACATACAGTGCAATTACTGGAACCACTCATGTATGGATCCCCCCTCCTCCTCAACTTCCTGCTCACTGAGTAGTATCACATGATTTTCAGATGTGACCTAAGCTTGCCTAAGAGCAAAGCTAATCTTTGCAGTTGTGTGGGAACAGAGCCAGACGTACAATGTGGTTCTGTGCACTCTCTCCGGTGCAGACCTCCTTCTGCTGCCAGTGGCGTTGTCATCTGTGTGTGGTCTGTGGTTCTCCGAAATCACCCCTCGCAGCTCTTTGACGAGAGACCTGAGCTCCCGGGCCGGGCTCTCCTGCTGCCTCTTTGGCTTCAGCTGCCAGAGGAGGAGAGAGAAAGTCAATGTCAGTGCACTGCTGTGGTGGTGTCCATGTTATAAGCAGCTGATCTGATTAGCTTGTATTTGAACAGAAAACCAGGGAATGCAGGACAACTCAAAATCAGTTTCTTCGACAACAAGATCTTAGTGGAAAAAAGATAAAGCTGTAGTAGGACTATAACACCATAACAAAGCAAACAGTATTTTCACTGCTATGTTGATTGATATGCTATGATTTACCGTCAGCTTTCTCTCCTTGCCACAGGAATGTAATGACGAGTATGTTTTTGATTTAAAGGCCTAGCAGAGGTGCTGAGCTTTTGTCTATGCAGCCAAATAAACAATGATTCACACATGCACTTGACGGGCTGGAGCCGAAGGAGATAAGAGAGATATAGGGAGTTCCTGAATGTACCGGGATCTGGGTGTTGGAGGCTTGCTGGGAAGAGGGTGGAGCAGTGAGCGCAGATGGAGACGGGGAGCCCAGGTCAGGTGAAGTTGGATTCAGAGCCGTGTGAAAATTTTGACCTTGAA
Organism: Spondyliosoma cantharus; assembly: GCA_900302685.1. NCBI lineage: Eukaryota > Metazoa > Chordata > Actinopteri > Spariformes > Sparidae > Spondyliosoma > Spondyliosoma cantharus. The sequence continues at coordinate 66,895 of OMLP01028315.1, forward strand.
GCTCCTACAGAGAAGATAAAATTGATTTTGACTCAAGATTATTTGAAGGCAACTATGCTCAACCTTTGGACTAGGTAATACAGACTTTTTTCGCTTCTTCCAACTTTGCGACTTTGCACAAACCTACTCTCCTCAGATCCCCAAGCCCCACCCCTCAGCGGTATAGACTTAGTACTCCAGGCTAAATCTTTGCCTTAGGGCCATGTCTGATTTCTCTATGATCTCTTATCACCAACAAATGATTCATCCGTAAATAAGAGCAGGGCCGACTGGGAAACCGAACTCCAGATAACATTTCTGATGCTCTATGGAAAAGGTGTTGGAAGCTGTTAACTCCTCCTCTAGCTGTGCCAGAATTTCTGTTTTCAAGTTCCAATTTAAAGTACTCTTAAGACTGCTCTATAGCAGAGACAAACTCTTCAAACTTTATCCAGACAGGACTACTGAAGCTTGTAACAGATGCTATCAGACGCCCTGCAATCTGACACACGTTCTGGACATGCTCTAAATTGTCTTGGCAATAATTTTTTAAATCCATTTCTGACATCCTAGGTATATCTGTTAGTCCTTCGCCACAGATAGCTATCTTTGGAGTGCCTCCTGATGAACTTGTAACCACATCTTTGCAGGAAAATGTTATAGCTTTTTCGTCCTTGATTGCGCACAGAAAAATTATTCTCTTATGGAAATCCTCCCAGCCACCTTCCTGGTTCCTGGCTACATGATTTATTATTTCTACTGAAAGTGGAGGAAATTCAGCCTTAGAGGCTGTCCCGAGAAATTTCATACAGAAAAATGAAAATGTGACTCTCTTTGGATGTATTGTTTACTGCAACTGTGAATCAATAAAAAATATTTAAAAAAATATTATTTGAAGGGTAAGGTTTAGGCAATCGAGAAGTCTATCACAAAGCATCCAAGTTAAATATAGGCATATTTTACATACAAGTATAGGATGAATAAGCTTTATTCCATCTTACAAAAATATTCTTTGTATGCAAACAGCACTACCTTGAAGTCCAGAGCATGTTGGAGTTTCAGACGGTAAAAGTCCTGCTCCTGCAGCTGGATGAAATCCTGACAGTCTGCAAAGCTCTCCGACATCTGTGGGAAGAAACAGAGGTCACAAAACAGTAACACAGTGACAAACATAAACGGAGACAAAAAGGACTGATGAGGTTTTTTGTTTTACTCAAGTATATAATGTGTTCCAGGGGGAGATAAAACTGATTAGGTATCAGCCCATTTTTTAAAGACCTTTTCTAACTGAATACTTTTTTTTTTTAATTATTCTTTCATCAGTAGACAGTAAACAATGACAGAAAATGAGGGGAAGGAAGATGAGGAATGAAATGCAACAAATCTCTCTGATTTAACACAAAGAAGGAGCACATTGCCATTCATTCCTCCTCATTGTCCTAATTGTCTAATTGCCAAGCGAATTCTAGCAAACTTTTCATATTGCTCAATGAAAAAAAAAGAAAAAAGAACAGAGAAAATGCAAATAAGGAGCATTTTCCTCTACTGGGTTAAAGTGAATAAGCTAGGTTGTCCAATGCGTACTTTAATCAGAAGTTGGTGGTATATTCAGGAATTTTTCACTTGGGAAAATTGTAATTAAGTTTTAATGTGTAATACTTTCAAAAGCCCATAAAAATACACGGATGAGACACAGGTACTTTAACCTCAACGGCCCTAGTGCGCAATGAACTTGCATTTTTGACAACAAAATATATTTCAATATAAAGTCCTATTCTTTATTGCTCTTTTATTCTTCAACAAAAAATTGGTGACCACTGTCTTGACTCGACTCTAAATGGCAGATATCAATTGTTGGTATTATAATGACAACAATGACATGTAAGTGAGCACCACCTTGTGAAGGATTGCCTCCAGCTGGCCGATTCGGTCCCTTAACTGTTTATCTTTGGAGCGAAGGGCCTCCAGCTCACTACTCAGCTGTCTCTTCTCCTCCCTGACCAAGGTAAGCTCTTGGAGCTGACGCTGTTGCTCCAGGCTCTGGTAGCGCTTCTCCTGGACAAGACAAGGAGTGTCGACACAAAGATGAAATGCCGGTTGTTGTTGATGAATACATTTGAATTATCATTTTGTGGGACTGGGAAAAGTTTTTTCTCTGTAGACTAATTGGAAATGTTCAATATGGAAACAAATCTTAATAAACTTACCCAAAAGATTTGTCGTAGTTATTCAGCTTTAAACTGAACAAACCCAACTTTTAAAAACTAATTCAAGTCATTCATAAAACTTTTGCAAAGTCAGCAGGTTTTACAGATAAGAGACATTATGATCTGCATGAGCTGAATGGGCCGAATGATCAAGAGCTCAGGCAATCAAAAAAACAAGACAACAAAGTTCCAGGAGTCCATTATGATCGAAACAGAAGGGAAATAAAATTACATGAATATTTCAAAATGCTATAACAGATCTGACATGTAAATAAATTAATTAAAAAGTATTTTGTGTAACATAAACTGCATAAATCGTCTTGATCACTAACTTGGTCACTGGTACATTAAGCTTTTCACCTGGTTCAGCTTCTCCACAGTCTCCTCTAAATGTTGGATTTTGCCCTGCAGGGAGTCGATCTGCTCCCTCCTGGCAGTGATCTTCTCCTGCATATCCATGGCTGCTTGGAGGCCTGGGGTGGAGAAAAGAAGAAGCGACGCAGAGACAGAGAGGGAACAGGGGTTGACCACAGCTTTGCACATAACAAGGACACATGTTCATGGTTACACATCAGATTATATCCATCAGACTGGAGTGCAGCCGAGGAGGATGAATAATATTTGCTATCTCATTTAACTATACTAATTATCTTTTATGTAGGAGTTGTCGGCATTCCTGGATCTCATTGGGATCCAAGTAGATCACTGTTATCTGTTTAGCTGATCACAAATTGGATGTAAATCAGCAGAATCTGTGCAGATGTTTCTTTGTAGATGACATCTTTTAATTAAGTATCAGTTGAAATTATCTAACCGTGTCCATCAGCTCCTTCCAGGGTCCTCAGGGTACTCCTGACCTGGCCCAGCTCGTCGTGAGTCATCCTTAGCTGACTCTGAAGCTTCAGCACCACACCCTCGTGCTCCTCCTTCTTACAGCTGTGGAGCTGATACAGCTGCTGGTGCTCCTCTGAAATCAGGCCCGCACAAACACACATGAATTACCTCCACCGAGAGGAACACGCTTTTACCACATAAGCAAACACATACAACAATAGAAGGGCTTGGTTGACAGTGAAAACATACCAAACATGGTTCTTTGTTATCTTTAACACAGCAGGACAAGAAGATCATTTGATTTGGCAAAAAACTATGAGAGCTAAAGTCTTTCTAGGAACGGCACGGTGTAATTCCTAGTGAATAAATGCGCCTGTTTACAATAGTTCACTGTTCAGAGAAAATACAAGTCCTACAGGTCATATTGTAGTGTGTAGTAATCATTGAACATATGGGTATTTTACACTACCAAACAAGATTATGATCTTAACAGGGTTGGAAAACTAATGCTTTTTTATTTCTCTTGTCCTTTATATCAGTGGTTCTCAAAGTGGGGTCTGCAGCGATCCATGAAGGGGTTCCAGGTGGTCACCAGCAAAAAGGGGAATCATTTATTGTCTCTATAATTCCATCCAAGAGTAACACAATGACAGAATGTTAAAATTACTATTTTGGTGTTAATAGAATTAAGGATGGAGCTTTAACTGAGTACTTTTTAGACAATGGAATAAGAGAAAATGAAAATAATTGATGTTACACAGCCTCATACTTTATGTGGATTACAGACTTCACATTATTTATGCATTAACCGAAACAGATTTACGTTGTTTTAACTGAAACTAACTGTTGCATGTTTGCATGTGTTTACTTAGGTAATGCATGCTTACATTTTTGTAATTTATACATTTGTAACTATTTTGACAGTCAATTAATCAGTCTGAGTATTTCCATGATTCCATCTTAAATGTGAGTTTTTCTAGTATCCTAACTACTCAATGACTGTAAACTGAATACCTTTGGGAAACACACGTCAACATTTTTCAAAACGTGCTTACATTTTTTTTTTTATATAAGCATCTCCTGTGTGGTGATTAATATTCAGTTAAGCTCAACTCACCAGTGAGGGTGAGTAACTGCAGGTGCTGGAGCTCCAGCTGGGCGTTAAGCTGCTGTTTCTCCAGAGTTTCCTCCCGGACACGGTGACTTTGTTCAGCCGCAGAGGCCTGCAGTCGCTGCCTCTCTCTGTCCGCAGCAGACAGGTCTGACTTTTGCTGGTCTAACTGGGCCTAAACCGCATACGACACAAGAAGAAGTGACAGACACAAAGAGCAGGAGGTTAGCAGTGATCAAGGTGGGGTCTGGAAGTTTAGATATAGTGAAGTTTTGTGCCATGCTCCTGACCCTGAGCTGTTGAATCTCCACCTTGTGCTGGTTCAGCTGGTTACTGAGGAGGCTGTTCTCCTGGTGAAGGTTGTCGATGGTGCAATTGTGCTGCACCGTCAGTATATCTGTCATCTTTTCTTTGTCATCCAGCTTCCGTCTTAGTGTCTCTCCGTCTGCATGCAGGGTCTGACACCAGCTCTGAGCCTCTTCCAACCTGACAAGATGCTGAAAAAAAAACACTTAGGCTTATTCAATATAATCAAAATGGGAAGGTACAAGATCATGATTTATATAAAATCTAAAACCTCTAATTTGTAATGTATGATCTCCTTTAGAGGAATATCCCACTTTCTTACCTTCCATGTTTTATTACCTGCTGAGCTTCTTGTTGCTTGAGTAGGACCTCTTTGTTTTTCTCCTCCAGGATTTCCTGGGATTTCCTCCCCTCCTGGGCCCTCTGCTCCAGCAGGGCCTGCAGGCGGGTTTTCTCCTCCAAGGCTGCCTCCAGCCGGCCCCTCAGGGCCTTTAAGTCCTCCAGGAGCTCACAGTGCTGCTGCTTACCACACCTCTAGAGTATAAAAGAAAGAGGCACAGTGGGCAGACGGACAAAAAAATAATAATCTTCTCACAGTGTGAACAAAACTGGATGGATGGGTGGGACAATGTCAATGTAGGGAGTCAGGTGGTAACAGTGTCATTAAAATGAATAGGTGCCATGGACTTTAGAACAAGGACATTTGCCATTTTATATGTACATGGTTCAAGCAACCTTAACTTAGCCACACTTAGCCTGCTATTGTTGGCATTAAAGGAGAGCCTTCGGACCAAATGGACAAAATCTAATTTGTCTAAAACTGATACTTCAGCTTCAAGTGTTCTTTAATGTAAACATGCACCTATACGAGGACAAGATTTAGATTCAAATGCCGCTTTCCCATCGGTTTGCTGCAGCACCTTAAGTTGGCCAAGCTGGGACTGAAGCTCTTCTGCCTTTTGTAAAGATCGCTCTTTCTCTCTTTGGGCGTCCACCAGCTGGGACTGAGCCTGAATGAGCTGCTGCTCCAGACAACCAACCTACAATGTCATAAATCACAAAAGAAATATTTTTACTCTGACATGGGAAGAATCCTCATTTTCTTGACAAGACTGGTGTTTCTTCAGTGTTGTGTCTACACATTCATTACATCATAATCATGGCTGGAATTTCAGACCAAGACATTCCTTTGTAAAGTTCACGTGGTGGCTGTTGTGTTCGTCTAGTCTTTAAGCCACTTTGGTTTTATGAAGTGGACACATATTAACTTTTAGCACCCCCAGTGTGTCATTGCTGACATAGTAACTCACAATATTGTTGAATATTCTTCCAAACCTTATCTTTATAGTTGGACAGGGTTAGCACAAGTTCACTGATCTGACACTGGTGCAGTGATGTCTGTCGCTCCGCAAGTTCCCTAGACATGGAAATTACACATATTTTTTAACATACATTAATTCAGAAATACAACTGCAAACACTCTCTCAACTGGGAAGAAAGCTTACTTGAAAAGATCCAACTTGACACTTAAGCCGACACTGTTGTTTCTAGATGAGCTAAGTTTGTCGGTCAACAGCGCCATCTCCTGGCCCAGACTTGCAATTAGGTCTTCCATTCTAGTACAAAGCATAATGATCATTGCTTAGTATTACTTATATAGTAAGTATACAACTTTTTTTGTACTTACTGTTAGCTCCCATTACAATAGGTGTCTCCTGGACAACATTTTGTCATAATTACGAACGCACATACAGACTCACAAGGTGAATGCTGGTAGTAACACATTTTATCATTTCAAAACATTGAAATTGGGCTGCGATTTCAGTGTTCATTAATTGGGTGATTATTTTCTCAACTAGCTGACTAATCTTTAGTCTGTAAAAAATGCACGAAGAAAATTGGTATTTCTATCATAGTGTATCTGAAGAGAGAAGCAGAAAAGTCTCAAATTGACTAAGAAGAAACCAGATTTTGCTTGAACAGTGACTAAAATAATGAATCTAGAATATCAAAACAGGTTTTCAGTTGACTAAACAATCAATCAATCAACTCAGTTTCACTGTTCTACATTTCTTTACCTTTCTTTTTGATGATTTTCTTCACTCCCCAGATGTTCTATTGACTTCCATAAAACAAATGACAATAAATCAGACATAAAAGGAGGAAAGGTGTACATTTGAGCCTAAAAATACCTTTGAACAAGGTCTGTTACTGACCTCTAGCACTCACCAAAAAAAGGCTCTCCTGTAGCTTGTCTGTCTCATCGCTAAATTCCTCAGTTACCTTAGCAGCTGGCGAAAGCTGTTTTGAACTTGTTGCGACATTAGGACTGTTGAAGCCATTGTCTCCACGTTGTTTCTCCTGAACTAATAGTGAAGAGTACATCTCCTTCACAGTTCGTTTCAATGTCTCTACTCTCCTGTTAAGCGCCAGCGCCTCATCCTCTGTCTCCTGCAGCTTCTGGTCACCGGCCCTTTTGATACTTTGGAGCTCCTCCAGCATGCACAGCATCTTTTCCATTTGATCAACATGTTTCCTCGAATCCTTCAATCTACAAATAAAAAGATCTGAGGGTCAAAGTGATTTTGAACACTTTTTCTACACAAGTAAATACTGTGTTGAACTGTTCACCTGAGGTCAGACACGACATCCTTCTCCATCTGGACTTTATGCAACTTAGTCTGCAGGTTCATGATGGTTTTGTCAGAATTGATTGGCTCTTGTTGGGGCTGATCATGCGTCTGTGTTTGTGAGGGTAAAGTAACACATTGCATAGAGAAAACCAATTCAGTAATTCAGACTGCATCAAACTTATAAGACTGGTGGCTGAAATAAAAGTATGAACCTTGCTGAGCTTCAAGTCAGACAGCTGTTGTAGAGAATCATCTATTGTATTTTCAAACACCTCCCCTCCACTAGAGCTGATATCTTTTCGGGCCTGCCCTTGGTTGAAATAATTCAGATCACAGATCGGGGGCTGAGTCACTGCCTCCTGGTGGGTTGAAAGAATGGTGGAATCCCCAGGTGAGTCATCTGCCAAAAGAGCAAAGTAAGAATAAAAGTACACATTGTTGTTAAAGTTAAGAGATGGGGAAATAAGCCAATAGACTTGGCTTTTGCTTATCTTGAATTCCTACACATCTGTATACCCAGATTCAAAGCTTTCCTAAATTGAATCACCCGGATAACTGAGAGGTACATTCAGCTTTGTGTGGTTTTCAGTCATTCTATCATAAATTGGGTACAACATTGGAAACAAATAAGCCCTGATATAACTCAGAATTTTCATCTGTACTGCTACAAAAATGAAATGTTGGGTGATGATGCTTGTACTCACAGACATTAAACCTCTGGTTGTGGCAGCTTTGTCCAGGTGAAGTGAGGGTGTCATATGTGCAGCAAAACCTCTCCAAGGTAAGCTTGGTGGCATTTTCCACCTCATCCTGAAGCCTCTGGGTTTCTTTGGTGCGCCTATCAAGCTCCTCACTGTGAAAACATAAGAATTAGAATTAGAATGTATTTTATGTTACATGTTTTAAGCCTGTCTGCTCATAACTTGGGACCATGATGGAAACCAGTTTTCTTGCTATAACACTGTATCCCCTGGATTGTCTGTTTTATCCAGCCATTAAGAAATGGAATCAAGAATAAACAGAGATTAAATGAGGAGCTCTGAAAAGCAAAAGGAAATGGACATGAGTTTTAAAGATGGCTACCTTAATTCATCCAGTGTCAGGCTGTTAAATCTCAACCGAGGAGAGGCGTCTTGGGTCTCTGTAAAGTTGAACGAAAGATGTAAAGAAGTGACAATTCACTAACTGTAAATTAACAAATATGTCCGCTTAGCAAGTTAGCAAACACAGCTGTCCCCTTTACTTTGTTGTAACTTACCTGCTGACCGAGCTTCTGCTTCTGCTAGTTTTGTATTTATCTGTGGAGATTCAGATTGTACAGCATGAGCGCCTTTGTTGCATGAAAGCCCACAACTCTGAGGGTAAGAGGGCGGAAACCCCGACGACATCTCTTTTCACATTAGTAAGCAAGCTGTTGGTGTAGCTAGTTAACTATTAATTAGCTAGGTTATACATTCTAGCAACTCCTCGAAGCTAACACCAGTAGCCAGCTAGTATGTTGTCATGGTAAACTGTCGTTAACGTAAAGTTTCATCACCATGGAAACAACATCCGTGACTAAATCGTAGCTAGCGTTATGCTATCGATAATTTGGTATGTATTTGCGCTAATACTTCACCTAGTATATACTGTCTTACTTGCCTATCACAGTCAATAAGTCGGATATTTGGTTAGGTGAAGCTAACACTAAAATGATAGTAAAAGTAACGTTAGCGCCGATACTTTGAAATAATCCGTTAACTTCCGCATTTTTCTACCGTTTACTATGACGTAAAGACGTCTGGAGCGATGCACTATGGACATTGTCGTTTTCTAGCGGGTCAGCAGTTGTTTGTTTCTCCAGGGCGGAGGCGGATCCTCTTTTTCAATAGCGGGGATCAAGGGTCTTGTTTGTTTTGTTTTGTTGACATTTGCCGCCCATAATCAATAATCGAAATGGAGACATGAAGAACTGAGAAGTGGAACTAAGTTGCAGCGCCACTATTTTCCTGCACGACGGCGGTTTTTGGGCAAGGTAAATAGCTAACCGTCTGTTGATAGCTAAGTTACGCCAACAAGCTAGCAAAATTAGCTAACATTGACGTTATATGTGTTTGTGTATCCCTCGGCTCTTTGACATTTGTGGGCGTTGTTTACCCGAATCTCACATTCCGAGAGCCGAATGAAGTAGCAGGCTAAAGTATATTAATTCAACCTCTTCTGAAATGTGTTACAGCGTCCCCGCTGTGATTGATAAGTTACGTGACCTACTTTCTGTTCAATAGACTTTCACAGTTATCGCCAACCCAGACTAATGTCAACATTACCTCTACATACTTATCTTCAGTATATTAAATGTTAGCACATTATTCCGATTTTGCCGTTAATATTATTGTAACGTTACAACAACAGTGTTATGCTCAAATTAGAGCAGGAATGTGGAGGTCTTTGGGCGGTGGGGGATACCTGATACCAGTGGGTGTGGTCAAGGAGAAGACATTTATATAGCCCTTGTTCGCCTCGCTGTCGCTGAAGGACAATATCTGTTGTTTTCCTGCATTTAACAGCTTTTGATATTCTCCTGGATTGCAATGCGGAACCATTGAAATATGCTTTTTTCCAGGATGAGGGATCTTCAAGCCATTGACGGCTTGCTCTTGAAGGAGCTGAAGTCATGCTGTGCGAGGGAGTTCAACTTTCTACCCAGAGAGACTGGCCTGAAGCTGATGGAGTCGGCCTCCGCAGAGGTAACCCACTGACCTAATTCTGCATTTTTCGGCCGCCTGTGCGGACATATGGGTCGGCTTAAAACGGATGCTCTTTCCAGGAGTGTCGTCTAACATTTTATGGTGCATTTTTTTCAGAGTCACAGTACGGTGTCTGCGAAATGCAGAGACGCCAGAGTGGAAGAGCTGTGGGGCCTGACCAGTTTCTTTGGCTACAGCACCCAAACATTTGTTCAAGCTGTCAATTTGCTTGACAGATTCCTCACCATTATGAAGGTAGGAGTTTTAACAATGCATTTAAGAGTAGCATGATATGTCAAGTTACAACATGAATATGTATCTTGTTTACATTTCTTTTTAACCATTGTTTCTTGTTTAAATGTTTTCTCTCATTGTGTTGGCATTGTGTAGTCTGTTTGCATAATAGTGTCTGTTTTAACTCATGGAAGCTCTTTGGAAACCTTGTTAAGAAAGGTGCTGCATAAGTAAAGACTATTATTATAGTTATTACAATTTTGCACATTTAATATTACCAGTAAGAAAAAAGGAAAGCACGAGAGTGACCCTGCCTGACCTTGAATCATGGGACGTTGACTCAGACTTATCGCTGGTGTGTTGTTGTTGTTGTCATAGGTGCAGCCCAAGCACTTGCCCTGTATTGGAGTCTGCTGTCTTCACATTGCTGCCAAAATGGTTGAGGAAGAGAGCAATGTCTCACCCACCCAAGAGCTAATTCGCATCAGCCAAAGCAAGTTCACTGTGTCAGACCTGTGTCGCATGGAGAGAATCATCTCAGAGAAGCTCAGTGTGGAGCCAGAAGCAGTTACAGCCTTAACCTTTCTACACCTTTACTACTCGGCATTCACATCTCTGTCTGCTGGAAGGTAAATCCCATTATCCTTTGCTTATTTTTCCCGTCACTGCTGATGCATTGCCCCAGTTTGTTCGTCAAATAGATTCATGCATTATGAGGTGACTACTGGCGGATCACATTAGGATTCCCTCTATATTTTAAGGGAGGAGATCCCAAGCATTGCGAGACTGGAAGCCCAGCTAAAAGCCTGCTTATGCCGTCTTGTTTTCTCTAAAGCAAAAGTAAGGATTGTTCTCAGGCGACAATTTCACAGCATAGCAGCATTCACTTTGAGTCCCGGGTCTGACTGATCTGCTGTTTTTCTCCTTTACAGCCATCGGTGCTGGCATTGTCCCTCATTGCTCAGGAGTTTGACGCCCTCCAGTCCACCACCTTGTTGAAGATTGTGCAGCAATTCCAAAGATATCTAAAGGTAAACAAAAAGTAGAACTGCAAGGCTGCAACAACCTATTATTTTCTCAATTAATCAAAATTGTTTGCTCTATAAAATGTCTGCTTAAAGTAAAATTAGGCCCATCCAAAGGTATTACAAAAGATAGTAATGCCTGCAAATATCATATTTTGTCTCACTAATAGTCCAAAATAGAAATATATACAGGTTACTGTCATAGATGACGAGAGGAGATGACTTTTGACTACTTGTATTTTTTGGGCCATTATTGCTTTAAAAATACTTAAACAATTAATTTATGATCAAAATCATAGCCAATTGCAGCAGCTGTACTATAATGTATCTAATGACTTATTTTTATTCTCGATACCTAACCAAGACTTTCAGTTCCATTATTTGCTTTTTGTGTCACTATTTTAGCTGTACACTATGTTTTGAAACTAGAATGGCATATTGAGCTGCACTTAAATCTCTTATGTAGCTAATATAAAAAAGATCTGTTTTATATTGCAGTATTTTTTACAGTTCTGTGTTTTGTATGTGAAATACCACATCCCCATATGGTATGTGGAGAGGAAAGAAAAGCAACGCATGACTTGTTGATGACAGCATATCTGAGGACTATTTCTGTGTGCAGCCTGTCAGATGTTTCCTGTTTGTCTTCTTCACAGATCAGCGATAGTGAGCAGCTCTACTGGAAGGAGCTTGTGGCCAAGTGCATGACTGAATACTGCTCAAGCGAATGTAACAAACCAGACAACAAAAAGCTTGTTTGGATCGTGTCCAGGAGAACAGCACAGAATCTTCAAGCAAATCACTTCAGTGTACCTTGCCTGCCCACTATTCCTGAGGGGAGTTGGGACGAGAGTGAAAGGTTAATATACATGTTTTTTCTGCTTCCTTCATGCTACGTTTTGTCTGACTGAAAATACTCCGCTATGATGGTGACATATCGACATAATGGTTATTCCTGAATGGCAACAGACTACTAGAGGCCTTAAAATGTATGACTCAGAAAAGTCAATGCTGCTAATAGTAATTAAAGTAGTTGAAGTTCCAAGTTAGAGTTGAACTGGATCGGTGAATGGTTGAATCAGCACTGGAGAAGACCTTACCACTACACACAATACTTTTAATAGACCAGAATCAGTGCATTGTAGGCACAATACATGTGTTATGTACAAACGTAATTATCATGATTCCAAATTGTTGCTGCTTGGAGAGCCTATTCCCCATGTTCCCATTTAATTTCTCCAGATTACCACAGTGAAAAATTAGGGTTGGGTTGCAGTAGCTAGTTTCATTTTGGAGCTGGTCCCCGGTTGGCCGACTGTTGCTGTAGCTGGTTAGAATAACAAACATCACCAGTGGCAGACTAGATCAACTGTAGCAAATTGACGTTAATTCAGCCACAGCTGGCTTTTGTCGGGTGACTGTGCTGTCTGCTTCTGATTAATTTCCTTTTTTTGAATCTTCAGTATTTTCACAAAATAGTTGGTGCAGCACAGCAGGCTACAACTGTTAATTAAATATGTAAGATACATTTAATTAACTTAACCTATATTCTGCTGCTCAGGTCATAACTACAGGTTGTGAACATTAATTAGGCCATCTCTGTAGTGTCTCTGCCTTCTCAAAGGTGATAAGACATCTTTGAATTACAGTTATTTTGACATTTAGTTACTTACAAATGTAGAAAAGGTAATAATAAGATTCAATAAGGGACTCGGCTTTGCTAAATCCTATTGAACCCGATCTCTATGAGCTACACAGATTGATCCTACAACAGTAAGAGAATAGTTCGTAGTTAGAGGACAATAGTTCATGAATATATGAGTTTGGATTTATGCACAGTGTTAACAGCCTCCTTTTCTCTTGTAGTGAGGACTCTTGTGAGGACATGAGCTGCGGAGAAGACAGCCCATGCGGCTCGCCAGGAAGTGACGGTGAAGGAGCCTTCTTCCCCTCCGCCTTTCGCAAGTGCAGAAAGTGATGAGTTGTCACCGTGCAGTAGTGATGGATGTGTTTTTTCCCCCTTGAATTGTTACTGATTTAAAGTGGTCACCATGTTTCAGAGCAAACCTGTGTGCTTCACTTTTCATACCATGTGCACCGTAGGTATCCCAAGTGACAGGTTTCGGTCATGAAGTGCCTGTGTTAAGTCAGTTTTACTGTCTGTCTTTTAACAAAACATATCGTAATTATGCAAAATTGTAATATCTCGGCAGCTCGATGGTTATACATCTGAATGTCTTTTTCCAAGATGTTCTCTTTGTGTTTGTTTGTGTCCGAGCTCGGCACATTCCAGGAAAGACAGTGAAGCACAAGGGAGCGTTTACGGATGTCAGTCATGAGGCGCCGACACTGTTGAATACCAGCTAACACACTAGCACATCCTCAATCTTTTTCTTTTTTTAGTTTTTATACTCGATATCATCATACAGTATTCTGCAAATGTACGTTATACACAATTCAAATGTGACATATATGACATTGTAGTGTGAAAACACCAGACTGTATATGCATGGAAACATTGAAATATGTGTAATGAATGGATGTTGTTCATGTTTACCAAGATAAGCTTACTGTAAAAAAAAAGTTTAAAAAAATGTACATAACCTGTAAAACGAAAGAAGAAAAAATGTATGTTTTGTGAATGTTAGATAATGTGTTTGTATTTGCATATAATGTGAAACATGTTGGAAGGGTCAGAAAAAAACCCTCTAAATAAAAAGAAAAGTGCTTTTTTTATATATAAAATGTGTTTTCTTTCTTTGTTTCAATGACATTGGTAAACTGGGGTTTGTAGTGCCTCTACTTGTTTTATGAAACTGTATTCACACTTGGATTTAATTGGAATAGACTAGTGACAAACCCAGGTCACAAAGAAAGATCAGGAGGTCAACATCAGGGACCATGCTTGTTTATCCATTGAGATCAACCTGAAAGTGTTGAATTTGTACTTAAAAAAGTAATTTGCCTTAAACAGTGACTTTGTATATTTTGATGTGAAGTCACATTTAATTGAAGTCAATGTGTATAAATGCAATAACGATCTGATTAAATTAATGAAGACTTTTTACAGAATCAGTTCGTGGGAAGCTAGAGGATATTTGGTCATGATCTACTAGCTTCTACACTGATGAAAAGTCAGGTGAAGTTTTGTAATCCTCATAAACAACTGAAATAGATGACCAACAAAGAAATTAAAGGCAGGACTGCTGATGATTCTTTCCAGGAGCAGCATTTTCTGTGGGAGAGAGGAGCTCCCGTTGTTACAATCTTTGGGCTTTTTAGCTTTCAAGACTGTTTACATATTCAAGAACATAGAGTATGACACAAGAAATCAAAAATGCATTATCTGTATCCTTTAAGTATTTATTCATGCGTGATACATTTCCTGTCATTTTCATGACTGAAAAAACAAACTGACGTTGAAGATCAACGCAGTTTCAAACTTTCTTTGTTTATATATGGCGGACCCTGCCACCTTTCTCACTTCAAACAATGTTCTGGGGAACCTTATTTCGCTCTGAGAGCAGCTTGTTCAGTTATGGACAAAAAAATCCAAACATTTCTGAGTGTATTATCACCTCATTACTATTGTAAACATTACAATTCTGAGTTTGAAGGTCTTCTTCAGAACAACACGGAGCCCCTTTAAAGAGAAGTGGCATTAAATCGAATCACTGAAAATGACACACAGGTACCTCGAATTCACTTGAGTAATGCTCAGATTAAAGATCAGAGGGCACATGGCGGAGGATTTGACTGTCTATTGCTCTCAATCTCGATTTTCCACCTCATTCAATTTATTACCGGACAAGCCCTCTTTTATGCTG
>OMLP01028316.1:3745-16699 GCA_900302685.1 Spondyliosoma cantharus
TGTGTGTGTGCGTGCGCAAGTGTGTGTGTGTGTGTTTGTGTGTCCCTCACCCACCCACACATAAACAAAACACACACACACACACACACACACACACACACACACAGCAGCATCATCCTTTTGGAGCCGCATCAACGTGCGCTGACAGTTTTGTGTCACCTTATGAATTTTTGACTTGAAATGCGTAGGTGAGGCAGACGGGCTGATTTTTGAGAGGCTACAGGCGCCCAGCCACCAGTTCCGGCTGCCAAGCACATAAGGATGAAATCTCTTTAGGTTGTGTGTGTGTGTGTGTGTGTGTGCGCGTATGCGTATGCGAGAGAGAGAGTCTTCTCTTTACAAGTTCTGAATCTCCTCTCATCTTCTGCTCTCTCTCGCTTCTTATCTCTCTCCAGGGTGAACTTGCGAGGGTGTGTGTGTGTGTGTGTGTGTGTGTGTGCGTGTGCGTGTGAGAGAGAGATGATGATGATGTGGGAGCTGCTGCGGAGGACATGTGAGGAGATGTATGGGGGGGGGAGAAAGAGTTCTCTCTCCCTCCTCGTTCTCAAGTGTGTGTGTGTGTGTGTGTGTGTGTGTGTGTCATGACGCGCCTGTGCTGGGACGCGTTGATAAGGCAGAGAGCCTGAGCATCACCTCCACTTTGGGGCTGAGGCGTGACATCCAAAGTGACTGCGCGCATGGCTCCGGTGACATAATGACTGGGGAGCATATTAGTTCCTGTTCCACCCGCTGACACACACTGTTCGGCGAGGTTTGAGCCCCGAAAAACTGAGTCAGAATGAGACTCCGGCGACAGCGGCGCCGCATGTGCTTTGAGCTGCCTCTAACCTAATTACCTAGTTTATTCCTGGAGTCTTTTTATTATTAATTTGTTCTTAGAGGAGATCATCCTTTTCTTTTTTCGTCTCTCTATGGATCCACCTTTCTATGTATTCTTCTGTGGGTGCTGTAACCAGCGTTCAGCCGTTATTTAAAGCCAGTTCTAGGGTGACTGATTCCCATGTGAGACGGGCGTCTAGCGTGTTTAATCACATATTGAAAAGGAGCGTTTCGTACTTTCTCTTGCTGTTTATAAATCTTCAATGAAACGTGACTGCGCTTATGTAATATTTACACGGGAAGTGATGGCGTGTTTGTGTCACCCAGTTGTGATAATGGATGTGGTATCATCGTGCCTGCAGGGGCGGCGATGATTTATGGCAGTTTTATGTGATTTTTTGGTTTTATATCCACATTATTCCAACGCTTCTCTGTCATTAAGGATATAGCTGTCTCCTTTTGAGATTAACTGTTGAATAATTAACCGCGTGATTTTGTTTCATAAGGGGCTTTTTAGGTGAACAGCCTCTATCCGCGTTCACCGATGCAGCCTCCTGTAGGCTGAAGCCTTCTGGGGCTTCCTTGACAGCGAGCTTTATGAGCCTTATTATGAGCGAGAAAGGACTCTGTGGAAGCGTCACCTCGCCTAGCGGGGGGGGGAAACTGTTGTGTTTGGGTGAAAATAACAACCGCCACGGGAGCGTGTGCGTGTGTGAGTGTGAATGCAGGTGGGTGTGGGGGTGGCGTCGTGTCAGCAGCTTTCAGCCCTCGCTGGCTCAGACCCCGGCTGAGCTGAGAGCTGCAGACGATCGGCGGTGCGCCCCGCGGTCCGTCTGCGCCGAGCCGCTTCATACCTCCAAACACCCGCGATAAATAAACAAACGAGGGGATGTGGCGATAAAATGGCAATAAAGCAGACTGATAAAGCAGTTTTAACTCAGAGGTGTGTGTGTGCGCGTGTGTTATCATAACGTGTCCAAAGGATGTAATGAAGCGGCATTTAGCCGAGGGGTTTTTATTCCAAGGGCCATCAGAGTCTACATCTAAATGCCGTAGCGGCGGCCTCAGCGGGAGATGAAGCACTGATCCTGCAGCGTTAGAGACACGCTCTCGCCTGTTGAGCCGCTGATGACTAGACTGCCAAGTGAGCTGATATTACATGGCGACATCCCAGTTTGAATCCCACCTCCGACAAGACGTGCAAGGCAGGCATGTGGATCAAATAACAGAGTGATAAGCCACATCTAACGACAAGATGACGGATGTGACACGCAACCGGGTTTGTCAGTGACACACTGCCGTTAGATTACATGCTCGATTATAACTTAAAAGACGTGAGGTGTTGATAAACTGTTCTCTCCCTCTGCTGGCAATATATATATTAATCATTTCAATAAGGAGAGATCATTTCAAAGCGATAGCAATATTAATTGGAATAGCATCAGTCCAGCGTTTAAAAAAAAAAAAAAAAAGAGGAAGGAAAAAGAAGAAGCTCCCTTATTAAACGTAGGCCCGGGGAGATGAGAGATTGGACGGGACTCCCCTCAGAGCGCACTTCAATCAGGAGAGACTTATTAAGAGTGCACGATTAGATCCCGCCGTGACGTCATCCTGTCGAGAAGCCGTGCGTGGTGTAGGATGGCCACCTGATGGAGTCTAGACGCCGGCGGCACAATTGGTGGGATGGAGAGCGTGAAGATGGTCTTCTGGATTGTACTCGCGCTGAGCTTCTTATGCTACTGGTGGTGGGGTAAAGCTTCGAGGTGGAAAACCCCTCAGGTGAATCTGCCGGGACAAACCGCTGATCGCGGTGGTCATCGGGGGAGGAGGTCGGTCGCTCTGCAGCAGGTCTGGAGGTGAAGCTGAGACTTCTGACGAGGCGTCCCAGGAGCAGTGTTTTCTGTGGGAGAGAGGAGCTTCTGTTGGTCCGGACTTTGACCTTTTTAACTTTCAAGATCTTTTACACGCACAAAAACATAAATAACACACTGAAAGGAAGGAAAAAGCGGTACTGGAAAGTCTGGTCATAGGAAGTCCGCAAAGGTGGTACCCTGCCCCCCCCGTTCTGATGGTAGTGACTCATATTCACCAGAGGGTGTGATACATCGCTGAGGATCGCCCCTTCTTTCCCTGCCACTCGTTGTTGGCACTAGATATCTTCAGCTCATTCTTGTTAACTACAGGAAGTGAAACGCACAAGGCAGCGAAGCCTAAAGATGAAATATTCTCTACAAACGGGCGATAAAACAGAACAAGCATTTGTCTGACCAGCTTCTGCACGAAATCCGATCACTCTAGTCCTCTCCTATAGTTTGACGCCTGTGTTATAACAAACGGTAACATGGTTAAATCAAAGTGAGGCCTCCTCGCATCGTGCAGTCTGTGTTTAACAGAAAGCATCGAGCATCGCCCGCTGCCCAATCATTTGTACTGAAGGCTTTTGTGCTCTTTTGTCGTATTGACTCCAGCGGCGGATGAGCAAATCCCTCTTGTTTTTTTTTTGTTTTTTTTTGCTTCTCTTTCCGATAAGCCGGTGACAAACTGTGTGCAACACCCAATTTCAGCCTGTACAAAATAGACAGAGGAGGAGATTGAGAGAAAAAAAGTGTGCGAGAGAGACGTGGAGCGAGAGATGAAGCGATGGAGCTTTTAAGTTCCCCGGCATCTTTTTGATGCAGCCTCTGCCGCGAAAGGCCGAGGCAGATCAAACGGGGCAGGCAGATTGAAATAGTTTCTCTTGTAAGGTGGGGAAGAGACGCTCCGACGGCGCGCAGATGTGACAGGTAGCCGCGAGACGGAGGTGGCAGCCACTTTTTTTTTTTTTTTCTTTTTTTACACGGCGCCTGATTGCAAACACTCGCTTCCCCCCCCGATTCAAAATAGGACTCGCGAGGAGCTTTTCTGATTGTCGTTAGCATCGGCGTTCGGCATCTTCAAGCGAGACGAACGGCGCGTGGGTGGGCGGGGGAGTTATTTCCCATCCTAGTGTGAGCAAGGATAATTCTGCCGTTGTTTTGTCAGCAATTAAAAGAATTTCAGCAACCAATTTTCTTCTGCTGCTGCAGACCGTACAGCTTGTGTTTGTTGTCCCAAATGGCCAATTTCTGCCTTATGTTCTGTGCTGTCTGAACAGTTGAGGCAGCAAAATAATCGGTGTGTGTATGTGCGTGTGTCTGCGCGTGTGTTTGTAGCCCAAAAAAAACCCCACACTGCTGAACTTGTCTGTGTTTCCTGTGCTTCTCCGACATTAGTCCAATTACAGCACGTCCCTGTAGTTCCTCACGCACACACACACACACTCACACACACCCACGCCCACACTCGGACATCCTCCCTTTACGCTCCGCTCCTTGTGTATATTTAGTGCCGGGCCAAGGTCAAAGTTAGAGTGCTTCGTTCCTGTTTTTTTTCTCCGTACATGGCTTTCAGATGCAGATCTGTCTTCTGTTATCTGTTCGGTAAGACTTTCCCCAGGCCGTGGGGGACGTGTGGGAGCAGGGTAGGGTAGACAGGAGGGAAATGCAAAGAAGAGGGGTGAAAGGGAAGGTTGGATGGATGGTGGTGATACTGCTGGGCCAAGAAGACGAAGGCATCTCAGCTTCTACGCTTAAATTTGAGGAACGGTGCCAGCTGCTACTTCCTGCTGACGACTCTCAAATTTGTCTTTACAGCGCTAAGAAGGGCTCTGCCGTGCTACAAGCCAACAGAACATTTTTTCAGATACAACATTGAATGGGTTTTTCAGAGGTTTGAAAACGTCTCGTTCATCTGGAACGCTCCCTCCGGCAAACCCATGCAATGCACTTTGAGGTGGAGGTATGCGCCTCTGCAGTCTCACACAGAGGAAACAGATTGTTTGGAAGTGAGCACTCAGATAAACCTGCAGTGCGCGGCCTGTGTGATATTGTGAAACCCTAATGCAACCAATCTGATGCCTTTCCCTGCACCAAATGACGCCGAAGGGACGAGAGAAGCCAGGGAGTGTAAGATCGGAGAGACCAGCTTTCTCCATTCGGTGTTAATGAAGCAGACGGAAACCGCTCTCGCGAATTTAAGCAAAAAGGGGATAATCCGCTGCAGTTAAGGGATGGGAACGACTTTTGTGTCGCAGCCCGTTAAGTTGCACATCTCTGAAAGTGTCTTACTTGACTTAAGAGTGTGGAGGAAAGCGAGTAAAAGAGAGGGAAGAATTGGGGATTTTGGGGCACAGCCGTGGAGAAAGAAAGGGATGAGAGGCTGAAGAAACTGGAGCATTGTTGGGGTCGAGGTGGTAAAGACGGATGTTGCATTTCAATTCGACGCTCTGGACAATTTGTAGGCGAACAGCTGTAGAATTGCGCCATCGAGACGACGAAGAATCTCTTGAAAACTATTAGGCAAAAGTGTTTTTGTTCTTCGGCGTCTTCTGAAGTAAGCCGTACATCATGCTGCGTGAAGATGAACAAATATGGTCATATTTTAACCCAGCGTGTAATCTAATCTGTCAAACTCTCAAAGAACTTGGAAACCTAGCCCGTGTTATATTTACTCTGGCTTGTATTGAGAGGGATATAAGGGAAGGAAGGAAAACAAACAAGGGAGAAATCAACGGGACATCAAGAGAGTAAAGATACGAAGAAGAAGAAAAAAAGAGGCCGAGGCGAGGTTTAGAAAACCGTGAACTGTAAGAAAATGAGGGAGGAAGACGAGTGAGATGGAGGCAGTGAGGCAAAAGAGGGAGAGCGCTGGTGTTTCTGACAATGTGACTCAGATGAGAGGAGGAGGGGATGGATGGAAACAAAGGGACTGAGGTTGACGTTGTGCAACTTCAAATTACGGTCTTTCTGGAAGTGATTAGGAATCTGAAGACACGAGGTGAAAGAGAGAGAGAGAGAGAGAGAGAGCGCGGGAAGATGGGAAGAAAGACGTGAAAGGAGAAGGAGACGGAGTGACTTGGGTGACTCAGGTGAAGAGACGGGCTCTGCTTTCTTTGCTGATTTGGGTGATTACGCTTGGACCATGGTCGATTGACCACAGTCGATCACTGTGAGGTCGCTCTCATGGGACAGCGCGGATCTATCTGCACAACGTGGGACGTATTTAGACCTTCTGAACCGCACCGGAATTGTCTGAAGACACTATCGGCGTCTTTAAGTTTTGCCGATTCAGAGCTGATTGTGTAAGTGGAGATTACCGTCTATCCTGTGATGACGTTTGGCACTGATGTCGTCACTCCCCAAAAAGAAGCCCCCGGGGCTCAGTACAGCAGGGACTCTGGGGTGACGAAGCTTGGCGTAGAGGCTGGATTTATATAATGCTTCATGTACAGCAGTAAACGGTGGAGTTTTCTTCCCGTGGAAATGATGTTTGGCTGAGTTCTGACTCATTAGAATTGGCTCCAAAAAAATCTCTTAATATTTTGTAGTATTTTGTTTGCATTGATCTGTTGTAAGAGTGGAGTCTGGGCCAGATTGAGACAGCCTCTCCAGCATGAAGAAAGACTCATTTTCAAATGTACTTGTAAGAGTATGACGAATGCTCGACTGGGAACTCAATACTACTCCTTCTTTTGCTGCGTAGCAAAAAGCTTAGTTTTAGACTTTGACAGTTTACATTTTAAAGTCTAATATGTAAATCACGTTTTTGTAAAAATAGAAAAAAATAAAAAATGTGGGCTTTCAGTGATAATTGGTCAAAGGAGTTGCCATTTCTTGTTTGAAAGGAGCGCTCAAAGAAACGGTGGGAAGCATCTTCTGTTCTTACGACGCTAAAAGTCGCAAGCATGACTTCACTTTCATTAAATACCGAGCGACAGCTTACTTGACTCAACTGTTTGGTTTCTCCTGCTGTGAAAAATATAACAATCCGGAGTTCAGTCATTCCCCACACTGTGTGACCAAACAGAGCTCACCAGGAGGCCAGGAAAAATTCATATCCCTCAATTTCAACCACGGGGGGGGGGAAACAACAAAGAAATAGACCATAGCAAACAAAAAACAACGTTTGTATGATTAGCGTTTCATCTCGCTGCCAACAGAGCCAATTTGCCAGCTGGGGGAGAAATATAAGGTAAACAGACAGCGCAATCGATCTCGTCTTTTAAACATTTCGAGAGGGATCCTGGCAGGTCCCGCACGGCCCCGCTGTGAGGAAGCTGCGGTGAAATGACGAGAATGACAGTCGGCTCAGAAATGCTGAGTCAGTGAGCGCAGTGACACTGAGCCATCATCACACACGCATGCCTGCCTGCGCGTGCGCACACACACACACACACACACACACACACTCAGAGGCTCATCTCATTTTGTTGAGTGCTTAGTCCAACACAAACACGCACGTGCGAGGGAGGGCTGGCCTGAGGTTTTGTCACTGCATGTCTTTGAGAAATAGGATCAGAGAACCATATGCGACGCGTCCTCTCATGTGGCTCTTGGCTCTCATCATCAGAAGTGTAGCTTGCAGGTCCCGCGTTCTTTCGCTCAAGGACACGCCAGCAGGTGTTCGTGCATCCTTACAGACTCTCTGTAAGCACATAAAATGTTTGGCATTTGATTGCTTCGGACTTTGATTATTTAATTCAGGGCTGCCCAAAGTGGGGAGGAAGGGCCAAAATTGGTCCGTCAAGACGTTTAAAACCGGCCAGCCAGATGGTCCCTTATTATAAAAAAAAAAACAAAATTCAAATGAACTAAAAAACTTAAGATATGAAATGCTTGTGAAGTAAAAGTGATCTCTGTATATTACAGACCCCAAATAATTAGCTAGAGGACGGGCAGAGGAGTTTGGGCCGCCCTGGTTTAGTAGTTTTTTTCACCAAATTGGTCAGTAGAACCGTCAAAGTCTCGGGGGGGTTGAGTTGGTGGTGCGGAGAAGCTGTTGCCATTAGTCCAACGTCTCCAGTGGACATCCATCTTGCCCTAAATTGTAGGAAGGAGCCCAGTATACAAGTGTCTGACCCTTGCTCAAAGGTAACTGGCTTTTGCTTTGTCGAGACAGATGAACTTCTCCCTCCAGTTGAGAAATTAACTTTCTCCGCTCAGTTTAAGCCTCCCTACAGTGAGGGGGGTTTTGCCAATTCGGCTCCGTCTCCTTTCTTCCTTTTGTCTCTGAATGCTATTCTGCCAGCTTTGAATTCCCCCGCATTCGGTCTGAAAGAAGGATACGGCTGATAAGACACAGAAACGGTGAAGTGTTTTAGAGTAAATGCTTCCATTCCCCCACAACAAAGTAAACCACAGGGTCAAAAACATGTTCAGATCCATTTAAGGCACCTTGAGGTTTCCTGTTCTAAAGCGGCGGCGCACAGGCCGCCGAAATTGCCCAGAGTATCGCTACCTTTATAGGGTGGTGATGCATGGGAAACCATTTTAAAGCAATGCAGACGGGCAATTTAGCTTTTAACAGAAACGGGGGGTTGCAAATGGACCAAAATTGGAGAGAAAGTGTTGAGTCTGGTGGAAGCAGCCGTGACACAAGCACAGGAGGAGCTTTTGTCTAGTGAGATGAATTTACTCAATAACCTCTGCCTAATGGGGCTGTCTATTATTTTCTGTTTTTGTGCCTATCTCTATTTCTCTCTCCTTCTCCCTTCTTCACAGCTTTGGTATTGTGTGCTGTTATTGCGTGTTATTCTCTCCCCGTCTCTTTATTCCCCTCACCGCCTCGCTTTCTCTCTCTCCTTGTCCTTCAGGATAATCGCAAGGCTTTGAAAAAAAAAAAAAGAAAAAAAAGAACACTCTGTATTCACATGTCACCCCTTAGATATTATTAAAAGTTATGGTAGTTTCAGATTGTCTTATGCTTGCCAGTATGCAACGGCACGTGCTTTTGTCAGCCTCTCCATTCACTCAGAGCAGAGTTACTGGTACAGCTGACATCCATGTCATTTGTCTTTTACACTGTGTTCGCCGGGTTGCAGGCAGAAGTACTACAGTTGCAGTAACTCGCATCTGATTTGTGAACCCATGCCATAATATTGTTGTGTATGTCGGACATGTTTATGCCGGCGTTGCACTTCCCGAGGCTGTCTCTCGCCGTTTTTTGCATTGCCTTGATTTGTCTCCGTCAAAGGGCCGGGCAATGTCAACTGAATTGACGCATGGTGTCCACAGTGAAGCGTCGTGATGGCTGATGACATCATTATTGGGTGGAAGAGGGATTACTAAGTGTGTTTGAGTTTTCGAGTCGCTGTAAGGCAGAGTTGGCTCACCGCTGTAGTCATCGCTGTTTCCCCGCTGCCGCTCTGACCCAAGGGTCTCACCCAGACAAGAAAACTGGTTCTCCAGTCACTGCTGACATACACCCCTGTCCAAAGTCTTAAAGGGTCTTCATCTCTAAGCCACATGTCCTGAACCTAGCTGTGTTCAGCCTCAGATGGTGGAATGGGGTTAGCTAGCTTTTCAGCAACATTAGCTTCATCGATGTTGGGCAATTAGCTTGTCCACCATTTTGGTCCAGACTGAAACTACTCAACAACGTTTCGGTAGATTGCCAGGGAATTTGGTTCAGATATTCATGGTTTCCCTTTCGGATAACCTGTAATCTCTTTCAAGATCCCGACTTCATCCGACTCGGCTGTACTTTGTGTTGACTGCTAGTTGGCAAATGTTGCTATGCTGCCATGCCGAACTAAGCTGGTGACTAAGTAAACATCATACCAGTTAAGCAACAGGATGTTATCATTGTCTTTGCGAGCTTGTTAGCGTGTAGTTCGAAACACCGCTGTGACCAAGTGCAGTCTCATGGCCCGAGGCCGAGAGTCCTGACTGACTCGGTCTCGTGGGTGTTTTCATTCAGACTTGTCTTGGTCTCAGAGGAGAACAGTTGTTTTGTTAAGTGTTTTTTCCCTTTCCTGCCCTTCTTGTGCCGTGCAACTGGCTGCTTTTAAATCAGACAGCAGAGGTTCAGCTGCTCGGCTGTATCCCACAGAGGAAATATTTCATGTTACATGCGTTGCACTGTCGTCAATGGGGGGCGGTTTGGGTTAGGGTTTTCTTTATTAATGAGTAATAGATCTGTAGAACAATAGATATTTGGCTCCATCTTACAATAAGTCATACTTGCTTTGTGGTTGTCTGGACCTTGTTCACAGACAGCAGTTTCCAGTCCTGTTCTGTCAGCAGATCACAGAGATTCCTCTCCAGCATCTCTAACGCTGAACAGGTTTTTTCCCCAGATGTTCAAACCGCTCAAAGACCGTCACCACATTAGTGCGGTCTGGATTCAGGGCACTGGTGACCTCTAACATGGACACCTGGTGAGAAAACAACACAGACAACAGTTCGTAGCACATACCCTGGTGGAGCATACGCAGTCTAAGCATGGGAATGCATTGTATGTCATAGACTCCAAAAACCTACCTCCTTCTCCGTGTCCTTGATATCCGTCAGTGTCCTTGGGGATCTTAACTGCGGCCATCTCCTTTGTTGCCAGATGTTGGCACCTGGCCAACATGACGTGCCTGAACCTCAGGTGCTGAGAGCGTTCAACATGAAGAAAAGTCGTTTTAGATGACAATGATAATGATTATTAAAATGTAGTTTTAAGAACATGAAGACCAATCAGAATGTATCAAGTACTGATCATTTTCCTGCCATGTCAAGTAATTATTTTATTAAGGAAAACAGATTTGAAAAGAGGATTTAAGACAGCTGAGACAACAAATCGTCAAAACCATCACTGGCCTCAAGTAAGAGTGGTATGTCCTTAACAGGCTTTCCAAGACGTATCGTGCTTAAAAAGCAGAGCCGCTCAGTTCTGCATTAGATTTAAGACCAGTTTGTGTTTGTTGGGAATAAATAGTTGTGTGTGTGTGTGTGTGTGTGTGTGTGTGTTTTGTTTGTTGTACTGACTCTGGCTGTCACGAGACCGTTGTCATTTGTCTTGACCTCAGCTACAGTGGTGCAGTTTAGACTCGTCAAAGCATCTCATATTTATTTTCCATTCAGTTTCTTATCTGTTTGTATCAGTGTCAGTGCAGTGTATGACTGTTTTACCCCCCCCCGCTGTATCTCTTGCTCGCTCTCTCTGTCTGACTAGTACTGTTGGTTTTAGAGATCTCAGCAGACTGACGAGAGGAGGCTTTGCTGCAGGCAGCTCCTTCTCCCTAATGAGAGAAATGGAGCCATTCGCTGCATGCATACACTTCCACGCTCTGCGTCTGTGTGTGTGTGTGTGTGCACGCACGTGTGTTCCTAGCAGCGTGTGCCTGTGTGCGTATGCGGCGGGAGTGTTTGAGTGTTTATGTATGTGGTTTTGCGAAATTGGTTGTGTGAAATATTACGTGTGTGTTTGAGTCAGCGTGTATCTAGCTATGGGGTTTGTTTTTGAGCATTTATGTGTGTGTGTGCGTGTGTGTGTGTGTGTGTGTGTGTGTGTGAGTTTCATGCCTCGCCTCTCCACGCACTGTTTCAAATTCTTTCCTCTTGTGAAACTGAGGAAACTGAGCAGTTTATGTGGCTGTTGAACACAACATTTCATTTTCCCACTGTGTGCTGATGTAGCTGACTGGCTTCCCTGTGTACTGCTGGAGGAATCCAGCTCCGTGTTTCTTCTTCTGTGGAGCTATATTCTAGACTTATTTCATGCACACCTGCGCCTCAGTGTCTGTTTGACATGGGTTTGACAAAGGCTCAGCAAAGTCTTTCTGGACTATTAAACTAATAAGCCATGACCGCAGCTAGTGTGGCAACGGTATGAGATTTTCACAGTACGATAACCATCTCAGTTTCATGGTTTCACGGTATTACACAGTATATCAGTCACAATGGTATGAAAATGAATGCAAACAGAAGGGTCTCATGGTTGAACAAACACTTTATTTTCATTGAACTAAGTGTAATATGTCCGGAAATACATGAGATTTGATATCAAACTGAAATATTATTGTTTTACTAACCCTTATACAATAGAATTCTATTGAATTTCTCAATGGGTAGGCAAATATACAAAGTATGATAACCATTAGTTTTCATATCACACTATACCTTGAAAATTGTACACCACTGCAAGCCCACCTTCAAGTGTTTCTGCTTTTCTGATTAATTATAATCGTTTGGTCCAGTCTTCAATTCTTTTGATCGACCAACGTTGTCAGTACACATGCCTGAAGCCAGCAATTGATTATTAAAGCTGTTGAGAATTACGCCAATCCACTGATTGAATATTTGATTTGTCCAGCACTGTAACGAACAAAATAAAGTTAAAGGAGACATATTTTTTGCTTTATTGCCCAAAAAAAAAAAAAACACATCAGTTTTCCCGTCCAGTGAAGCAGCACTGAGGCTGTGTGAGACCAGCCTCCCAAAAAGCCCAGTCTGCTCTTATTGGCCAGCTCACACATGCCTGACCCAAACAGCAACAGAGCAGCTGTGCTAAATCGTTTTTTTGATGCCAAACTAGCCGCTAGGAAGAAATGATGCAAATGTGGTGACTCGGTGATGTGATGATGACACAGAGTCGCGAAATGAAAGGCAAGAATACCGATGAGGCGCTTCAGGAGCCGCGTTTTCTGTGGGAGAGAGGAGCTTCCGGTTGTTGTGGACTGATGTGGAACACTGAAGGAAAGGAAATAAAGTGAAAAAGCATAATAGGTCTCCTTTAAGTTGGGGTTAATTAGGGTTATATTCATTAAAAAAGACACTGTAGCATGAATTTTAATTGAACTCATCCCACTTCACCGTGCATTCAGACGTCACACTGCATTAGCGCGTCAGCGCCCGCTGTCGCGTGAGTGTGCGGCGTGTCGACGTGCTCTCGCATGCGTTGTAGCCGCGTCCCCGTCATGTGTGTGATGAGTCTATCCCACACATGTGTGATGTTGTGCCACAGCTGCTGCAGTGGGGATTATTCTTGAGGCTACACAGAGCGAGAGAATAAAAAGCACGAAAGAGTGTGAATTGACCATAAAGCTCTGCTACTCTGAAGGGATTAGAAGGGGTTAAACTGCAGGGCACGATAAAGACCGGCATTTCTCTGTCACACACTAAGGCTGCTGCTGTGTACGTGTGTGAGTCTGTGTGTGTGTGTGTGTGTGTGTGTGTGTGTGTGTGTGTGTGTGTGTGAATGACCTATAACTACCATGGGGCAGCCAGGCAGTTTCCAGAGCTGAGCAGCAGGGGATTACTGATGGGTTTTTCTCTGCATGCTGATGCTCAG